>JAAAKQ030292832.1:0-10283 GCA_010016005.3 Zanna intricata
TTATCTGCACGGGCAGATTTCGGCTGGTAGAGCTTTTCCTCCTCCTACGTAAAACAAAAAAAAAAAAAAAAAAAAAAAAAACTGCCCGAAAGAAACTATTTTTCTATGAAGAGGGACATAATAAACGTTCATAAATCTATATAATTTTTAATTTTTATTGAAATTCACTCCCAAAATTAGCTGAATGAATTTTTATGTTTATTGAATTTTATTTCTGAAAAAATATACTGCAGCAATCATTATCTAAATTTTGTAATTATGAATTTTTATTATTTATATTTACAATGTGGTTTTATAAAACAGTATAATAGTTCCAACTTCAATATTATAAACGAAAACATACAGTACGTAAAACGGTAGGCTACTTCATAAATTACAACGCCAGTATTATCAAGCATTAGATTCCTCAAGTAGTTCAAAAGTTTTTTTAATGCCAACGTCTAACTTCTCGGATCGCTTGATTTTCACAGAAAATGTGCTCATTTTTTACTACGTTTCATCTATTGAATGTGAGTAAAAATAAGTTGTGAAAAAAAAATTTGCACGAGCTACTATTTATACGATTGCTGAAAACTAAATAAAGATCGAATAAAACTATAAAAAAATAGCCATTCGCGGGGGACTGGCCACAGAAGTGAAAACTTAAAACAATTAATACCGATCATTGGTTAATAATTATATTTCATTCTATTGCTGATTCTAATGTATGTGATTATTAATTTAAAAGGGCTTAATAGACTATTTAAGAAATCTATTTATAATATATTATAATGGTTAATTAAATAATTTGATAAGAAAAATTAAATTGGTTTTGAAATTTGTTTTTATATAAAAATTTAACAAAGACTTTAATATGTTTGAGTATACACAACCATATCTACAAAGCAATGTGCTTCGGATAACTACAACAGTGTTCTATATTGCATTAATGTATACGTATATGCGTACTGGTATACAGAAAGAGAGAAAAAGAGCGGAAGAAAGAAAGAGAAGTGGAATCAACGTCTTTCTTTACTATATACTGATGTAATCGTGTATGCGCAAATACGTAATTATATAAGTAAGTATACAGAAAGAGAGAAAGTGAGAGAGTGAAAGAGAAGTGTTTTGGGAATCACCGAAGGATCATCGATATTTTTTCTCCCACTTCTCATTCTATATATGTTATACGCATATATGTATACATTCTCGCTCCATGTCTTTCTCTCCTATATATATTCTTAGAGTCTCGTGACTATTTTTGATTACGAGTCAGCTATTTTTTTCTCCATGCAAAAGTCTATCAAAAAAGTGTCTTGAATAATAAGTAGATGTTAGTAGAAAAAATTACTTACTTTAAACTCCTTAAAAGTAATTATACAATTTATATTATTCCTCGTGTTATGTAGGAATTCACATTGGAAACCTTACTGTTTTCTAATGTATGGATTGTTACTACTGTAACAATGAAGAAAACGAAAAAAAATCATATTTGTTTTTTTTTTTTTTAATAAAAATATAGGTATGTTTCTAATTAAAGTAAGATTTACGTTAAAATTTTACAAGGTAAAAGAGATGCTCGATAATAACTTCTTAAGTTTGAAAAAAAAAATTATAAGATTACTTTAAAAAGGAAGAAATTTAATTAAATTGGTACAGCTTGATTTTGCTTCCTTTAAACATTTCCTTTTATCCTTAAACTACTTGTACTTCAACCGTATATAAATATATATATTTATGGTTGACATATCTCAAAACAAGTCACATTCTCTAAATCTCATTTAAAATATATATATTTTTTTTAACGAATAATAGTATCAGTTTAAACGGTTTTTGGTTGTAAAAATACGCTTATATATACTCGTACAAATGTGTTTTTATTTTATTTAAAGTCTTTTATGCGTTTTTTGGGAATGGCAAAATTATTTTATTGGGAAAAATTGTGTAATTAAAATTGTTCACGTAATTTTTGTTTGCTCATCAATTTATAAGTAACAAATATTTTTAAAAAATCATCTTACAGAAAACCCCAATTACATTTTACTCAGTCTATGCTTAATTATATCAATTATATTATTTATATCAATTATAAGGAAAAAAGAGCATAAAAAAATAAGGAAAATAAAATTAAAATAAAGAAAATTATAAGAAACAATACGACTTTCAATGATAAGATTCTCGTGACCGAAAATTGCTATAGAATACTTAATAATAATAATTAAAATCATTTTCAAAATCTGCATGCGTCTGTAGTTAGTCACAAGACTGTGACGTTGAGATTGATACGTTATAGATGATTATGTGCTGCCATTTGCTGTCACTTTTGTGCTACAGTGACTTTTAAGTACAAGAGTACATTGAAGATTTCTAACATTTTATCCTTTAAAGCCTCTATTTTTTTAGTCTTCAAAAATAAGCAGTTTCTGATTATTAAGTATTTCTTTTCAGATATAAATCATGTTTTAATTTATTTTGAAATTGCTACAGAGGTTTAATAGTTTTATTTGTGTCGAGTATTATTTAAAAGCAGTGATTTAAAAATAAATATTATTTAATGATTTTAACAACACATTTGATATTGTAAAAAGATAAAGTAATAAGGAATAATAATTTTTATTCTGGGTAATATAAAAAATAGTTTTATTATTAACTCCCAATTTATAGGTGAAATTTTGTTGAAAATTAGTCCGAGTATAATGTTTAAATTTTTAACTTTGTCTAATAGCTGTAAAAGTAAGGGTAAATAAAAAGCTGCGTTAATCAAATATCCTAGCTACCAAACTGACATTTTAATTATCTTTTACCTATTATTAGCTTTACAACATAATTATTAGCTTCGTCACGTACTAATAAGTGAAGAGATCCAAATATTTTATGGAACGATTTGTCTATATACTATAAAGAACGGATCTGAGGGGATCTAACAGGATAGTTATTTATTTGAAATAACCTGTATGTATATATATATATATATATATATATATATATATATATATGTAGGTAACGATAAAGATGCTGCACATAGTTTACGATAAAAATGACATTATAATTTTACAACAAAATAAAACATCGTGTTTGGGGTTGGGTGGATGTTGAAACGAGCAATTGCCGGCATATCTTAGCAATTAACGTTTCGAATGCACGATTTATCATTGCGACCTTCTGGAGCCAACAATTACAATAATTAGCCGTTTAGGAGCTATTTAATTTATATCTTTTGGAATACATATAGGGTATTATGTAAGTATAATGTAAAAAAACGTCTGCAGCCTTCTGCAGCACGAATCCCCTTCTTTTATTCAGTACGTACTATTGTAAAAGACCGTCCTTAACTTTACTTCTAATAATATAATACCTAAAGGCTTATTTTCAATCTGGCTTATGATCTCTTCCTTGGCACATTTAATGAGTTTCATTGAAATATATTTTCTTTAACGGTCATTATTGCATTACGAACTGGTTTTTTATTAACCAGTTCGTAACCCTTTTGTTATTTTACCATTCATTATTTTTACATTTAATTATTTTATTGTTGTTGCTGTTTCTAATATTATTTTATGCTTTGATCTTTACAATTCCTAATGTAATATTAATAATAAAGATATGAATAAATTTTTGTTAGATTTAAACGGTTAGGTCACTAAAGAATTAAAAATATAATGCCTAGAAGCCTCTTATATAGAAGTCACTTGTTTACAGCACATTATTTAAAAAATATACTTTTGAAATGTCATTTTATTTATTCCTTTTAATCGCTAAAGGCTGGTTATTATTGTCATATTTTTTTGTGATATGAGGAGTAAATGGAAAAATACTGATTCGTAATGTGAATCAAATCCATGATCAATGTAAATGGGAATGCTTTGTCAATTTAACACAAATTTATTTTCATATTTGGAGTAAAAATAATAGTTGAATTAGATTTGCAACGTAATATAATTTATGAAATGAAAAATTACTGGATTTCAATGATAATAATCTCTTTTTATTATTATTACAATATTTATAAATTTATTAAATAGAAATTAGTTCATCTATTGTTTTTCTTTCAAACTTTAACGTCTCTGTTGTTTTATACTATACAAAATTTATTCTACATAATTGTATATCATAATTTATGGTAAAGCTACAATTTTTCGTTCGAATAAAACAGACTAATTGAAAACGGATTATAGTGTACAATTTAGAAATTTTATTAGATAGTTGAGAATTTATTTTCATGACAGTTATAAATTAACTAGAATTCGTTAACTGTAAAAATTTAAATAACAAATGGAAATTGTATAAGCTGATAATCAATCTTCCTTCAGATATATTATAGGAAAAAGTAAAGTAATTTTACGTTACAAATTAATTACAGAAGATAGGTTGAAGAAACGAAATCTAATGGAATAGAAATATTATAAATTTCATAAAGAAAAAAAAACTATTTTATTTCTTTTGCATGATTAGGTATCTAATGCAATAAAAAACAAAATTAGGAAAAAAGGCCAAAATTCAAAGAAAAAAACAAACAATAAGTTTTTTTTCTTCAATTTGTATGAATATTTGACAGAAGAAGCAAAGGAACTAAAAGAAAAGTTTTGGTGGGCAAATACAGTCCATGTACAAAAACGTTCAGAATTTTAGATTTTTAAAGATGTTATTTTTGCTGAAACAAGGAATAAATTAGATGTTATAAAAAATAGCATAATTTGTTTTTTGTAGAACGAACAAATCCCAAGTGTACGTCGTTAAATATACTCGTTCTTTACGCCCTATTGACAATTTGAGTTTATGAAGTTGCTTTTTGAGCTAAAAGTGGCTCCAAAGTACTTTCAAAATTCATTTATACAGAATTCAAAGATTTAATAATATCTGGAGATGTAGTTATATATATGGACGACATTCTGGTTGCGACAGTAATATTGGAAGAGCATTGTATTATTTTACAGAAAGTTTTTTGGTTTTTGGTTGATAAGCTTGTATTGCAATTATCGAAATACCATTTCCTTGTGACTGAAGTCGACCATGTTGGTTATAGAGTTTTATTGAAAGTTCAATTTTGAGTTCAATTGTGGTATTCAAGTCGTAATGAATTTCCCGTTCAATTGTCTTCACAGATTTCTAGACTTAGTAATGTATTTTCAAAGGTTTATTGGGATGTTTATTTAAATCGCAAAGTCACTGTATGAATTGTTGAAATCAAAGTGTCCATTCAAATTTGATGTGAACATTTTGATACTTTTAATAAGTTGAAGCAGCTTTTAGTAAGTGCTCCGATAACTAGCTATTTATGATCCTCATGCTGAGACTAGATTAGATCGTGAAGCTAGTTCGATGGGAATTTAGAATGATTCTTCTTCAAAGTGGAAGTGATCGTAAGTTGCATCCAGTTCTTTATTTTACAAATAAAACTTCCTATAGCAAAAGTCGTTATCATAGTATCGAAATGCTTGCAATCATTTATACATGGTTACAGTTTCGCGTATATTTTTATCGGCTGCAATTTTTGGCAAGAATTGCAATACAGATGAAGGAGAAGTAGAATTTGCTTCGAATAACTCTGCTCATAAATCGACGGGCGAGATTCCCAGTATGCTTCTATGTGGAGTATGGTAACGGATGGAGTTCATGATTTTTCGTCGAATTTATAAATGATAGAGATGTGAACAATTTATTTGTTTTAAAATTCAGAGCGTATACAGAGATTGTGGTTCAGAAAGCTAAGACATCCCAATCCCGGTAGGGGAAGACACCCACCAAGTGACGATTCCAGTCGCCACACCACCCCTCCAGTTCATAGCAAGCTGTCTTACTGTAAGTAAGACAGTCTGTAAGTAAGTAAGTACAGGCCGATAAGAGGAAGCAGAGTGCTGTTGAGTATGACGCTGATTACGTCAAGTTGAAGTACTTCGACAATATGGCAGCTATTACTTCAAAGGCCAAACCTCGGAACAAGGATCGGTGTGTGACACTAAAGGTCTTGCGTAAAAAGGGGTATGTTGAAGTCGATATTCCGAAGTCATAAGTGACTTAAAGGAATTATAAAGGTGTATGAGAGCCTGCTAATATGGGTTGTACAAAAGTAAAGAAGAGAAACGCATGAAGTATTGTACCATACGTGGTATCTGAAATGGCCACCAGTTGATCTAATTTTAATATTGATTTATTTACTGTTGTTTTATTGTACTTGGAAGACTTACCGCTATTGAGTGTGATATGACTCATTGAGACTGTATAATCTTTGTTGTTTTTTTAATCTTTTTTTTTGATTTACTAACTGTTTTTTAATGATTATTGTTCTGTTAATTTTGTTCTCTATGATTGCTGCCACACATTTTATGAATAATTTCACAATCCGCTTCATGTTGACAGCTCCAGTTTACACGTGTGAGTTTGAGGACGAACATATGTCAAGACTAGCCGAGTTGTAAGAGATATATGCATATGCATGTGACATGCGAGAAAGAAGTACGCATAGTGAAGAAGCACTTGTAATTATTATTAAAAGTTCAGTGATTATTTGGCAGTTGCTGTGAGTTAACAATCTGGTTGGCCTAGTAGTGAACTCATCATCGTGAATCAGCTGATTTCAAAGTTAAGTGTTCTGAGGTTCAAATCCTAATAAAAGCAGTTTTTTTTTATACGGATTTGAATACTAAATTGTGGATACCAATTTTATTTGATATCTAGGTTTCAATTAATCACAAATTTCAGGAATGGTTGAGGTGAGATTGTGCAAGACTATACTTCATTTAAAATCACACATATCATCCTTCTTCATCCTCTGAAGTAATACTTACGGTAGTTCTGTGAATTACACGTGTGACAGTTGTGTTATTTCTTTCTTTATATTTATTATTCTATGTTTAGTAAATGATTTATGATACTCCGTTTGTGTTATTATTAATTTTGGCCACGTTACAAAATAGTATTCATAACTGTCTATTGGGCGGAAGATATAATTGCGTTTCGATACTTCTAGATCTTGATGTATTTGAAACTCGAGGAGGGTTGTATCCAACGTGAATTTTGTACTCGTTCTCCCGGCGCAATTTTCTTTATATCCATTCCCATGAAGTAAAAGAGTAGGATCGAGATTGGGGAATGCAGGTTTGTTCACGACACAGATTCTAGTTGCGGTCTCTTTATACAAATCTGTACAGCAAAACATGTATGAGGGTTGGTTGATAACATTTAGCAGCCTACGAGTATGTTAATTTGTTGGTGGAAAAATTTTCATTACATATTTAGAATAAATAAATTATGTACACACACACACACACACACACACACACACACACACACACATATATATATATATATATACATATATATATATATTCTTTCATGCCAGAAATTTCAATTTTTTTTTTTTTTTTTGCATATAGAGTTAATAAAGGAAAGAAGATAAGAAAATCAAACCACAAATCAGGAATGATTTTTGTAAAAATAATCTTTCTATACCAATTATAAACTTAGCATTTAATAAGAAATTTTTAAACGAACAATTTAATACTCATTAATTTATTGATCAGACAATTCTATATTACCTGGAAAGCTCTATGAGAGTGTAACGAGATTTCTAAGGAAGCCACAAAAACAAACAACTGACAACAGGAACTAAAACATGATATGAAAGGAAAATTTTTAAATTACAATAAGGCTTTTTGGATCCATTAGATAAGAGAATAATCTGTAGTAGAATCTTAGAGATAACTAGGTTGTTGGATACATATTAACATCTAGGATTAATAAATTTGGTACTATAAGGACGTCTAAGGAGTAAAAACATTAAAAACAAGGCAAAAAATTTAAGAAACATGTAATTCAGAATATAAGGTATATTAGATATGTTGTGTCTAAAAAAGTGGCAAAATTAGAAAATAATGGAGATATCCACTAAACTGTTCAACAACTAATGATTAAAAAAAAAAAAAAAACCAGTAAGTATAAATAAGCCATTGATAATTATTTTTTTTAAAATAAAAATGGGTAGAGTTAATAGCACAATCATTTGATTGTAAGAAGGTATTCTTCAGCAATCGTCTGATAAATATAGCCTTACCGATATTGTTACGCCCTTAATATTTCAGTATATAAAAATAGAAATGACTTAATCTGTAGTAGTGAATAGCCATAATTTATTAAGACAGCGGTTGTAAATTATTTCATAAATGCATTTAGTGTAGGCTGTTTTATTTTTTTAATTTCTTAACTGAATTTAGGACTACTAGAATAATCTCTTAGAAAGGTTTATCTATTTATTTATTATCTTTTATTAGTAATAAATGTTTTAAATGATGGTTGGTTTAATAGGATACTGTATCTTGATAATTATGTAGGTTTGTGTAATGTAAGGTGTATTATACAATTTTTAAAGAATATTAATAACATTTATACTAATATCTTTACAATAGCAGTTTATTTATTTAACGGCTATTATTTTATGTTAACAACAAAATACTGCTGATAATAAGAAAAAAAAAAAAAAATGTTGTAAAAACAGAATTTAAGTTGTATTACCAGTTATAGCCATTTCTGAAAACTATACACACAGCATAAATTATTATACTTGCGTAACTATAACCATCTGCATTTACCCGGAAGAAATTCACTAATAATGCTTGATCGTTTGGTTGAAATCCAATTACCCACATATGTTAGTATTAATTTGTAAAACAGTATTGTAACAATAATAATACTTGTATTATTAGTAATTATAGTTCACGGTAGAAGCAGTAGTTTTGTAGTAGTTATGTGTTATTCTAGTTCGCCCTGACAGAACCGGTTATGTTTGGTCACTTATAATAGACAATACAGTCTACGATCTTGTTAGACTGTCATGAAAGTGTCGAGCCAAAGACTTTTTGATGTTTTATAAATTTTTTATAGATGTGTATTATGAATATATGTGGATGCTCTAAATACGTTTACGAGTTTACTTATGAGGGTGTTAGGTTTGTTTTTGGTTTTATAACACAATTTGTTGGATTTTTAATTATATGTAATTTTACGGTACTTGCTCATTTAATATGTATGATAGACGACTTCTATGTAGGCGAGTAGGCAAACCCGTTAATATTGTCGCATTTAATGCCTGAGATTTATGGTTTTCATTTTTGTAGTAATTAATTGCTTATAATGCCTATCAAACCAGACGTACAATATTTATCTAGTAATGCTTGAATGAATTTTGCTGTTGCTAACTTGAGAAGAATAGTTTTACATTTGGAAAAGTTAAATATATAAAATTACAGGCTACTTGTTATTCCTGTTTATTTTTAGTTTAGATAAATTAATATTGTAATTGTATAAACCTCAATTATACTTTCATTGTTTTTTCTTTCAGTTTTTTAATAAGTTATCAAAAATGAAATAAAACTAATTAACAGTTTGTATGGATAAATTCAATAACCTTGTGGTAATCTGTAAAGAATGTGTACGATGTAATGTAATGATATACAAACAAATACGTTGTCAATCTGATTTTTATACCCCGTAAAGAAGGCGTAATATAATAGTAATTCTTTTTTATGGTGATAAGTCCAAGTCGTGATATTACAAACGAAAAAATGGATAACACATAATGCAGTAAAAACAGAGTAGCGCTCATAATAGTTACCATGATAAACAATACTGAATTTTTTAGTAAGTACGTCATATATTATTATTTCGTTTGGAGGTTACTACATCCCATTACGGGATTTGTTAGTACGAGGCTCGGCTGATAAATTTTGCACCCTATTTACGTAGCATGAAAATGAAAAGAGATATTGGAATGAAATAGAAAATGCATTACCTTAATGCAGTATTTATTTTTCAATATAATTCCCGTTTACTCTGATACACTTTTCCTAACGTGTGACAAGTTTTTGCATTCCGTGACTGAAAAATTCTAACGTTCTTTTGGCGAACCAAGTGACCACAGTTTCCTTCACCTCATCGTCGGTGGTGAAATGATTACTTTTGAGATGAAGAAAGAAGTGGAAGTCACACGGAGCCGAATCCGGTGAGTATGGCGGATGCGGAATAGGCTGAAGCTTGCGGAGAGTCATCGTAGAGTTTGGCGGTATCCAACGTGCACAGATTTTACAGTAACCCTGTTGCTCAATAAATAATATTGCCTACTCGTTCTTTAGATAAGCCTAATGAATAGCGATGCGTTGCTCTCTATCTGTTTAGCCTCCGGAACTACCGTAAGGTATTACTTCAGAGGATGAATGAGGATGATGTGTATGAATACGAATGAAGTGTAATCTTGTACAATCTCAGGTCGACCACTCCTGAGAAGTGTGGTTAATTGAAACCCAACCACCAAA
>JAAAKQ030292843.1:0-27166 GCA_010016005.3 Zanna intricata
TTTTTCACTCACGCTACAATTCATTCATCTCATCCCTCTGAAGATATACTTAATTGTGGTTCCGGAGGTTAAACAAAAAAAGGTAGTATCCATTTATTATTTTACACGAAGGACATAAAGTAGACTAACACTATTGTGATATTAAAATTAGATGCATGATATAATAAATCATCACATTAAATGTTAATTGATGACTAAGACATGGAAGTGGTTAGATGAAGAATGTAACTCAACTTCAAAGGAATCATTCTCTAATAGGAAGATGATATGAGGCTGAAAGTAACCTATTGAGAAGGAAATAAAAATCACATTTATTCTTTTGTAATTTACAATATGTATCATTCAGAATGATTTATTTAAAGCCACCTACCTAATCATCATATTTTTTCTGAAGATTTTGCTTCTTAGTTGTCCAACTGAAATACTCCAAGTTTATCAAAAAGTATATTCAATTTCAGCAATATATTGTCTTACAAATCATCCACTGAATTAAATGAAAAACACAGCACAATCAGAATTATATTTTCACTCTTTACAACCAAGTTCCAGCAGCTTTTCTTCAGTTATTTGTATTGTAAAATAGACTTTATTCTTAGACTTTGAAATTAATAGTGTTATTTCTTCTCTGACATTACTAATATCTAAATTATTTAAATATTTTAGGAAAACAGAATGTCAAAATAATTCTAATTAAATTTTAATTATTTTTAATTAATTAATGTTTAATTAATTTTTTTAAATTTAATTATTTTTATGGAGGTAAATTAAATTTTAAAAAATATATAATAAATTAATAAATCTAAAGATTATTACAAATGTATATACATTAAAAATAAATATTGAAATAAATTTAAATTGAATTAAAGAAAATTTTGTTTAGAATAATTGAAAAGAAATATTATAAAAAAATCAAAAGAAAAAATTTCTAGTTGTACAGCATAAAAAAATAGAATACTTTTTGATAATTTATGAAATATTAATATTAAAAAATGTTATAGTTTTGAGTTTTTATGAATGAAAAAACAAATAATTAAAATTAGAGCTGAAAATTATGAAACAGAAAAATTATTAACTAAAAGATTAACAAATCTGACTTAAAAGAATAAAATTTTACTTTTGAATTTTCATATGATATTCGTTTTACTATGAGTGAATGTAATTTGAAGAAATTTTTTTTTTAAATTTCAAAGTATTTTTAGTAGTTGTAAAGATCTAAATTCATTCATAATCTAGAGAATCTTGCATTCAGAAACCATTTATTGACATGATTATAATTACAGAAAGTGTTTTTACGCATACTAATATTGTAAATAAGTAGATAACATACTGAAACAAAATAAAATTAAAAAAAAAAAAATTTTTTTTAGATCAGTTGTTTCAAATTTTATGGAAACTAATCTCTTTTATTTTATTGATTTTTTTTAAAAATAAAATTATGTTCAATAGAGAATATGAAACAAACTGGATTTGATAATGAGATGGCATTCCCAGTTTATTGTTTTAAATTATGTACTTTTAAATTTATTCAGAATCAAAATCAGACCAATGAGTGTATTTCATAAAGAATTGGTTAAGATGTTCATGAGTCAAGAGTAAATCCTTAACACATAAATATATATATATGTTCGGGGTGTTTCACGTGCGCATGTGTGTGTAGTATACGCATAAATACTGTATAAATAAATACAGTATATGTTTGTATTTCATTTAGTTAATATTTCTTCTGAATTATGAAATTTTTTTATTTCTACTGTTTTGATTTAGCTTGTTATTAATCTCATTAATTAAAAAAACTTATTATTTATACTTTAACTTGGTTTCAATTCATATTTACAGAGATATTTTTCATTAATTTAAATAATATAATACATGAGTGGTGTACACAATATGACCCAGAACATGAATATAATGTCACAGTTCTTAAAGATGCAAGATATTTTGAGAAAATTGAAAACAAAATAATTACTGAAGATAAGGTTCAAGAAGAAGAATTTAGACTACCAAAAGCTGAAGCACCAGTTGTTGTAGCAGAGTTTTTAGAAGAGTTTCCTGAAAGCTATCTACAGACTTTATCTCTAACTGATTGCAATAGGTAATATTGAATTATTTTACATTAAAAGAGATATCCTTACTTTCCTTAAATTTTTTTTTCTAGCAATTCTCAAACAATATTCCATGGGCTGAAAAGGTTGTTAGGTAGGCTCAAGTGACTCACACCAGGTTGGTCTAGTGATGAACCTGTCATTGCAAATCAGCTGATTTCAAAGTCAAAGAGTTCTAAGGTTCAAGTCCTAGTAAGGCAGTTAGATCTAATCTGATATAACCAATCAGTATAATCATTCTTGCCTTCAAGTCAACTATCTGCTTATCATCATTATCATGAGCCACAAAATTAAAATTGTCATCATATTTCTTTATATAATATATTTTTGTCATACAAATATATATGTATATTTAATTATTTATTACTTTTAAGACCATAATAGGTGACTTTAGTTCAGTTTTTTCGGCAAGTTCTTTCTTTTCTTGCTAATTTGTTGTTTTTCAGCTTTTCTTTTTTTCCAGTAATTTCTAAGGGTTTCAGATATTGTTGCCCTTTCTTGTTCAGAGTACACCCGGCTTGTTGTTTTCTTGGGTTTTGATAGGGATGTTGTATATTTATTTTTTAATTTCTCATAGTTTAGGGTTTTCGTTTTCAGTTTTTCATTGATTAAGTGTAATTCCTCCATGTCTTTCTGTACTTCGTTTAACCAGTTTGGTCTGCTTTTCTTGTTCCAGAAACGTTTGATTATCCATCTGATAAGTCTGGTCTCTTAGATTCTGAAAATATGTCCTAGAAAGAAAATTCTCTTCTTTCTAAATTTATCAATTATCGGGATGATCGTTTTGTAAATCTCTTTGTTTGGAATAATTCTTCAAATCCCGTCTTTTTTAATATTTTTCACGATGCATCGTTGTAGAATCTGTCTTTCAATCTTTTCCAGTTTGTTGGTTAACCTTGTCTGGTACGGTCCAAATATGGTTTTGCATCCATAAAGTATTTTTGGTTGGATTACCGTGTTATAATGTCTTATATTTGTGTTTATGGACATGCATATTTTGTTACAGATATTTTGTGTTTTTATTGTGGATTTGATGAGTTTATTTATTCTTTCATTCCAGTTTGGACTTTCTTGGAGGTTGTGTGTGATATTTTCCCCTAAATATTTAAAGTTTTCTACTAGTTCTATGTCATTATTGTTTATTTTTACTTTGCTTATGCATGGTGGGTCTCTCACCATAATTTTGGTTTTTTCATATGACATTTTTTGACCAATTTTTCCTGCAATCTCTTCCAGTGTTGACAATTGTTATCTGGCCCCTTTTATATTTTGGGCTAGTAGGGCTAAATCATCCACAAAGCCTAGGTAATTTACTGAGATATCTTTTCCTATTTTAACATTTTCTTTATTTAATTTTTTCCAATCCCATATTATAAATTCAAGGGCACAGTTGAATAAAAGCGATGACAGTCCATCTCCTTGTCTCAGTCCTGTTTTGATGTCGAATGGATCAGATATTTCTCTCCTGAATTTAACCTTGGATTTGGTATCCGTTAGTGTTAGTCCGATGATTCTGACTAGTTTTGGGTAAAGCCCTAAATTTCTCAGGATTTTTTGCAGGGATTCTCAATGTACACAATCATATGCTTTCTTGAAATCAATAAAAGTAACTACCAGTTGTTTATCCCTTGGTTTATGATATCCTATGATTAATTTTAAATTTAGAATTTGTTATGGGCAGCCTCACCATAGTCTAAATCCCCCTTGGTATTCCCCTAGTATCTGTGTATATAATATATACTGATATATATATATATAATTATAACAATAATATGTTTAATATCTAAATAATAATGTTAACTGTTTTTAAGTACAATGGTAACTTAACATGAGATCATTATACATGTATATTACAGAACATTCAGTTTAAAAGAAGGCTCATCATTCAGTATACTAAATGCATAGTTTTGTTAAAATACATATATTGGTTTGAGATGGATAAAATAATATGGAAGATGTTGGTGCTGGAGTGGGGAAAACTGTATATTGCCTACACAATTGAGTATTGCCAGTCTGAGTTGAGCATTGGCTTTTGAATAAAGTTGCATAATTGCAGTTAACTGATGAGGAACGTGTACTAAAGATGGAAAGTTATTTAGAGATGAAATCACATATCGTTTGCCAACAAAAGTTCAGGGAGAAATTTGAAAAGGAAGAAAAAATTTTTTAAAAATGTTATTCAGAAGTTGGTTAAATTGTGTTAATTTATGCTAAAAGAGTTTGCTATTGTCAATAGTTCAAGGACTTCTCATTAGAGACAGTATTGTCATTTTAGATCAAGTGTATTTCAGAGATATAGCATGGTCTCACCTTGGTGGGTCTGTTAATAGTCCTGCAGTACTGAAAACCCCAGGACTAATCAGATTTTCTTCAAATCTCCTCTACACCTGCAAAAAAATAGGCATATGATGTGTAATTTCAAGACAATGAATAATAGAACCCTTGTTTTTTTGAAAAAACTGTGGATGCTGCTATCTACCAGGAATTTATCAATAGTTCAGAGCCTTATTGAAAGAGGATGAATGTGACTGCTGATTGCAACAGGACATCTCCACTTGCCATACTGTTCGCTCTACTATGAAGATGGTTTTTTCTTCTTTTCTGTTTAGCCTCCAGAACTACCATAAGCTATTGCTTCAGAGGATAAATTAGGATGATATGTATGAATGTGAATGAAATGTAGTCTTGTACAATCTCTGGTCGACCACTCCTGTGAAGGATGGTTAATTGAAAGCCAACTATCAAAAAACACCAGTATCCATGATCTAGTATTCAAATCCGTATAAAAATAACTACTTTTACTAGGATTTGAACCTTAGAATTATCGAATTTGAAATCACTGATTTGCGATGTCGTGTTATCCACTAGACCAGCTCAGTGGGCTATTATGAAAATGCTACAGATTTTTTTCGGTGGAAGAATCATTTCTAAAAAAAAACTTGTGGCATCAAGATCCCCCTGATCTGACTAGTTTAGACTTCTTTTTGTTGAGTTATTTAAAATAAATTGTTTATGGGAGCAGTATACACACCCTGCAGGAATGGGAGATAAACATTACTAATGCCATCCAGAAAATAGACAGGATACTGCTAACAAAATTAGCTAGGAACATTTGCAAATAAACTATTATTTATAGATTAAACTTAGTGATTGGGCCTCTTTTATGTTAACTACTCTTATGTGCAATGATAGAAAGTAATCTAACATGAGTCCACTAATCATTCCTAAAAATTATGTAATTCTCAAGAATAACAATCTTCTCTTGCCAAACTTAGTAAGATGTGCAAGGAGTGAAATGATTTCCTTTTGTCTTCTTCATTGAGCCCAATTATGTAAGATGCTTGTGCCATACACCAAGCTTCTAAAATTCAAGTGGTAATTCAGCTCGATTTGTAGCAGTTTCATTCTGTTTATCTTAAGAACTAGCTATTTAGTGGACATCTTTATTTTCTGGAAGTTAGCAATTCTAATTGGTGCCTTTCATATCACAGCAATGCTTTACATGCATTGCAGCCTTAAGAAAAAATTGTGGGATGTAGTATAAAGCAACAAATTAATACACCCTTTTCTGTTGTGAAACAATGGATTACATTATCTGTTTCAATCCAGTTAGGATTTGTTTTGTTTACATTATAAATTTAATTATTAATTTCATTAAAAATTTAAGTTTATTATCTTTTTTCTTTTACAGTAAACATACTACAAAAGCAAAGAAAGTAGACTTTGGTATTGGATTTGACAAAAATGGTGTGTTTTATAAAATTATGATTGAAGGTATTTATGTCTACACAAATATTACAGCAGTAAGAAATATGATTTTGTATTTTTAGTTAATATTTTATATATATATATATATAAATGTTAACTCTATATTTATCTTCAGTCTTGATTTGTATATTTTTTTTTTTTAATAGATAAGAGATCTTAAAAAGTGCTAATTTTCTAATGGTTCATCAAGTTATGTTTGAATGAAAATTTGTAAATATAATTTTAAAATTCTGCTAATTCTTCTGTGTATTATTATTTTTAACAGTATTAATTATTTCTTACATTCTTTTTTATTTTGAATTAGATAATTTTGCATTTTCATTTTTATAGGCTGTAATTTATTTAGATAAACTTAGTTTTGTTTGTATTTTGTTTTACTAGTGTATATACTAACACAGATATCACATTTTATTTTACGTCACTCATTCACATATATATATATTTTTAAGGTATTATTGTTATCTCATCAGGCTGGTCTAGTAATTAACTCGTCACCACAGATCAGTTATTTAACAGCTTATTTTTCAAAGTGGAATGTTCTGAGATTCAAGTCCTAATAAGAGTTAGTTGCTTTTATATGGATATGAATACTAGACAGTAGATAAGAGTACTTTGATGATTGGGGTTCAATTAATACCATGAATGACTGGCCTGAGTCTGTTTAAGACCTCACCTCATTTATATCATGCATTCATCTCGTCTCATTGGGCCATGTGGGGAGGGGGGGTTGCACATTCTTCACTAGTTGGACAGGAACAGGTTGTAACATACACATTAGGGAAATAAATAAACAAAAGGTACACTATTTATTACATTAATCATCGGATTAAAAAATCAAGATGTAATGGTTGAAAGATGTTTAGTTTGTAAATTCTGTATAACTCTGCTGATTCATTCAATAATGTATATATATAGATATTTATATATTTTTTTTTCTCTAATCATATAATTTGTTTTCTTTATCTTAAGACTGTTAAGAGGAGATGAGAAAAATTAATTGTAAAATCGTTAACAACAGATGACATTCTGGTAAGAATATATTAAATATGTTAATTATTTTATTTACGGTTGTTCTTTTTTATTGTTTTGTATTCACATCAGTTAATTAATTGTTTTTTAACTGCAACATAAATATAACATTTCAGAACATTAATTTCCTTTTTTCATAGATATATTTCATTCTTCATTTTCTTCTATAGCTATCACTTTCTGCAAGCCCTTCTATCAGCAAATTAAATCAACCTGGATATAAACTTAATTATATCCTGTAATTATACCTCATTATATCATGTATGGTTATTATGCCCAGTTCTCCAACCTGCAGTTCATCTCTACAAGAATCTGATAAAATTATCTCTCCTCTCCAGTTCGAAATGGTGTTTCTTTGTTTTAAATTTTATCAACCTACCTAATTTTCAATATATTTCTCTAAAGGACACACATTTCAGTTCTTTTTTTTTCTGTTTTTCCTTTTGTCCATGTTTCATACAAAGTGCACAAAAATATTTTGTAAAATATCTAATTCTTAGATCTATGTTTTATACTAGCAGATTTCCTTTTTGCTTGTGAAAGCTCTCCTTGCTTTTTCACACTTGTTTTGATGATTGTATTATTTTGCAGATCCTTTATAATTTTATTACTTAAATAACAAAATTATTCCATTTTTGATATATTTTGTTCCTCTAACTATTTAATTCCAAATTATATACTCTTTTCTGAATTATTATTATTTTGTTTCACTCTTTAATAATTTATTTTGAAGCTTCTTCCCTAGCTTATCTCCTTATCTATTTAATTTAGTATTACTTGTAACATTAGTAGATTTCTTTGAATAAACAATGTCATCAGTAAATCTTAGCATTTCTATCTTTCTTGGATAGTTACATCAAATCAGATTTTTCATTGCTAGACTGAATTCTGCTGTGTATATTTTTGAAATCAAACTGGTCATTTATTTTAATTTCCATCAGCATCCTATTTACTAATCAACAATCCTGGTAAGTATTTTCTATGCACTGATGGTGTGATAGTTCTTGCACTTATCTGCTTCTAAAAGCAGGTTTTTTTTTAATTTTGAAATAACTACACTTATTTTAATATCTGAAAGTAATTCTCCAGTCTTATAAATTATGCTTATTAATACATAGATTTTAGTTACTTGTATTTTACTTGCACATCAAAGTAGTTTAGATCATATATTGTTGTCATCTTATAATTAATTTGTTAAATATATAATTAGCTTCAGTATTTAATGAATTATTTAAGTATTTTATGTGTAAAATCACCAATCAATTAAATTCATTCATCTTAAAGCAATGAAAGTATTTTTACTCAAGACACAATGTATCCATATAATTTAAGTTCATTACTCAAGTTAGGCCAAAAAAGCACATGACTACTGGACTTAGAGAGTTACAGCTTACCAAACTAATTTTTTTAATATTGTTTGTTTTAAAGCAATTTTTTTTTTAATAGCGTAGTTCTAAAATAGTATGATATATGTTAAAATAAATTTATACTGTTAAAATGTATTAAGATGATATCCTTCTTTAGTACATCTTCTGCAAATATTCTACTATTACAATGAAATATTACAGTTGTACTTGCAGTATCACTTGCAACTAGCAAATGTTTTTCTCTCCAATAAAAAAGTATGGTTGCTGGTTTTTGTATTTATTATACTTTATATTGAAAGTTATAATATTAATACAATTATTATTGGCTAAAGTACTTGCAAATATTATAATTTTTTAAGAATTTTAACATGTGCTTGATTTTACTAAAGGATCTCGTTAGGATGTCAATTTTAACTACTTAGATATTCAGAGAAAATGAGAATTAGTAATGAGTGAATCTATAAAGGGAGGTTTTCTATTTAAATATTAACTGGTTTGCAGTCCTTACTTTCCCTTAACGGAAGGCTTTAGTTTACTAGGGAAATATTTCTACCAGTTTTCAAGTTTCCTTAAGCATCCTTTTTAGCATCATATCAATTTAATTATTTTGCTGTTGTTAATATAATTTTTCTTTCAAAAGACCATTAGAAATAACTAATCCCATATTTTTGGCAAATCGATGAATAAAAAATGAGAGAATTTGTAAGGGCTTTCTCCATTTATCAATTTTTACCTGATTTCAATATTTTTAGAGTTAACTAAGAAGTAACTTCTTTTTAGTTTTACTTTAGTAGCTAAGGAGAATTTCACTTCAAGGTCTCCATTTGTTCAGTTCTTGGCATTTCTTTCTTTCTACGTTTGATTTTTAGGGTTAATTAAATTTAAAAAAATTTGATTTATTTTTTTTTAAAACTAACAAATAACTATACCAGATATCAGCTTTCTTGAATAAAATTCAGAAAATTGATTTTTTTAGTGTCTACTGTTCACCATTTGTATAATAATGTAAACATTTTTTAAATAATTTTTTTATAATATCTGTTGTTTCATACTGTTTTCTAAATATGTTTTTATTTAATGTTTTTTTTTTTTTTTTTCAGAAGCTGAGTTAGTTGAAGAATTTATGAAACTAATTGTAACTGTTCAGATGTCTTTTACTACAATTACAACACTGCAGTAAGTTTCATTTTTTTTAAGGAAAAAATTTATTGAGGTCTTAAAAATTAAATTACGTATTTATAATTGCTTGTGTAGGATTAATTTATGTATATGTAGTAAAAAAAAATTAATATTATTTGTATTAAATAATAATGAGAAAAACTTTTGTTTGCTTACTACAAAAGTTATAAGTAAACCAGTGACTTATTTGTGGTATAATTTTATTCAGGCAAGAATAATCTCTTTTCGGTTATTCTTTCAATAATAAAAAGAAATTGTTTTTATTCTTCCATAAAATTTTTTCTTAATGTCTTCAAACTTAATGTTTTGCTCCATGGACTTAAAATACATTCCAAACATTAAAACCAAGAAATTCAGGACTTCATTATAGCAGAACATCTGAAATCAATGTGATAATGGAGATAGTTTACATTCTTACATACTAGAGTGAGGTTGTAGGCAGTCTTCTTGTTTATATTAGTATTATGCAGGCTAAGTCAGAAAACATTTCCAAATATTTCTTTTGCCAGTAGTCCAACATCTACAGATAAAATATGTATAATTTTTAATATGCATATTGAAACGATAGAGAGTAATTACATGATCATCTCAGACATAACATCAAATAATGTGTGAACATTTTTGTTATTCTGCATTTTTTAAATATATGTGTGTATTAGAAATATTGATAATCATGATTAAAAAGTTTATCTTCTAATCTTCTAAACCAGCTTTCTAAATTTGTTATTAATAAAATAAGATAAAAAAGTTTTTTCTTTTTTTTAATTCATCTTTTAGGATTCCGCTGAATAAAAAGTAGCAAGTTTTTACAGTGTAACTGTTCGTAAAATACTACTTTTGTAGTTTTAAGTTTATCTAATGACATTTTTAAATTATATCTGAATACTTTATAACAATTAGTGTAATGCAAATTGCATCACACATCTTCATATCATAAGAAGCATAGCAAGTTTTAACTGATTAAACTAAATAAAAAAACAAAAAACCTGTTTTAAATTTTTTATGATAAGATAAAGAATACATAATATTCTTTTTATTTAATTACTTTTTGTACTAAAAAAAAACCTGAGGACATATTTTGGAAGTTGTGATTTTTTTTTTTTAATTATTAGAATTACTTTTTCAAAAGCACTTCTTTAATTCACAGCTTTTTTTTTAATTTTTTTTTTGAATCGCATGGTAAAATCTAGGTAATAATTATTTTTTGCATGAAAACTTTGACAAAAATTTTTTATTAATAAGCACAATTTCTAGTAATGAGATGTATATTCTTTCTTATAAATTGTTTAAATGAAAACAATTGTTTTTGTTTGAAAAATAAGTGTTTTATAAGTACAAAGAAAAATAAAATATTTATTTTTTTTTTTTTAAACTCAGAATTATGCAGTTTTTGATCATCTAATATTAAAAAAAAATCCTTTAAAAGTAGGTCAAACGTTTTTAAAATAAATAACATTTTGACTTTTTTTTTTTTTTTTTATTGATGTGTTTGTGACATATATCTATTGATTAGTTGCACTAAAAATTTGGTCTGTTGAGAGAATTCATTGTTCAGTAATTGTATAAGAACTCATCCACAGACGTTTTTTGTTATGAAGTTATGCGTGTAACTATGAAAATATATAAGTTTCTCTTAAATTTTGAAAATAAACACAAATTAATGGTGAATTTTAATGGTGAAATTGACTATTAATGATATTTTGTGTTACATCAAATTTTTGAAGGTGCTGTCATAATAATCAAAATCATGTGTTGATGTAAATGTTAATTATTTATATAATCATAAATTATATAAATTAAAAAAAATTTATAAATTAAATTTAAAAAAAAACTTAATTCAAGAAATAATATTTTGTCTGCAAAAAAAATATATAATTCATAAATTTGAATATCAAACATTCATTTAATAACCTCAGGAAAAAAAATTAAATACAATATTTCTGTTTAATTTTCAATTAATTTTTTGTGACTTTAAATTTTAGATGTAGTATAATAATTCAGCAACTTAAAAATTTGGACATTGTAAGTAACTGTATTCAGTATCACCAAAAACCTCACAATAGTTACCAATATAAATTAATAACAATGTTTATATTGGTAGAATTTACTTTTTTTGCAATATAACTAAAATATAACTTTAAAAAAAATATATATTTTGGAAAAATAATTTTTTTTTAGTTTAAAAATCTAGTAAGTCTTTAATCTGGTTATACTTCAACTTTTTGTTATTTAAAACCAGCTACAAGAATATTTTCTAATTTCATTGGGGCTTTTTTTTAATCTTATTTAACTCAGTTATTCAATGTTTGGCAGAAAAATTTTAATTAAAGGATTATTACTTAGATTTTGTCACTACATTCATAGTTTTGATTGTTTAAAAAATTTTCAAGGATACACATGAAGAAAGGAAATGAATGTAACACGCATCATAAAGTAATCTTGTAACATATTAGTATATATCTATTGTTATTCTTTACATTTACTTTTCATTAATATTCTATTCATGATATATGAACAAAAACCTACATCTCCTACTTATTTTAACAGATGAACACACCCATAATCTTTACATTCCAATATGTAACAAACTGATAGTTTAAATTTTTTTTTCAGTCACATTGAACAGAAGTACATATTTTTTTATTCAGTTTATATACAGTATGTTTCATAAAACCCATATTAATTTATAATAAAATTTTAAATTCGTTGATTTTTAAATATCATTATTACACAGTAATTATATTGGTTTACTTGGGGAAAATATTTTACACAATTAATAAAAATTAAACAAGCAATTCTAGGAGGATAATAAATTAGTCAACATTTTAAATGTGAAATATTTATCTCATTTGCACTGTGAGTGTACTTATCTCCTATTTTGCCAGTTTATGTTTCCTAATTTTGACTTAAACTAGTTTATATGAATCTTTTGAGACTTATACAAATTCTTTTTGTGATACACAAACCATTACACAATCTTTTAATATCCTACAGTAATATTTTATAATCTTTTTTTTTAAATTAATTATTTTTAAGTCATTTTTTTTATGTTATGGATTTTTTATTCATTGTTTTTTGATAAACAGGATATTCATTATCAAGGGACTGATGATGAATTGTGGGTCACCACAATTTAAACCCATGTGGGTTTCCTTTTATTCTGAGTTTTATTCTAGGATTTTATTTCAGAATTGTTGTTTCTATATGATTTCAGTTTTTTTGTGCAATATTATTTTTATTTTTAGAAATATTACTTATTAATTTTGTCACATTCTATTTAATTTTTTTTTTTTACATTAAGACACCATATTATAGTATCGTTTAAAAAGTTTTCTATTAATTTTAACAAGTATTGTTACATATTATAAAAAATGATAGCTTATAATTTATTAATAATGGTAGGTTATTAATTATTTATAAGCTTATTATAAATAAGGTTATATTTATAAATACTGTTTATTTAGTTGAATTGATTAATAGCATAGTGTTTTTGTTTCTTTAAAACTATTAAAATTACATATGACTGCAATAAATTTCTTATTTAAAATATTTGTGTAACCTCCTGTTTGGGTCATTCTGTAAGTTCTTGGCCTGACGCATTGATGGTGCATGTATGACCAAATTAGTTGGTTTATCAAATATGATCCTTAAGATAGCATGCTACAAAGTATCAGATGCATGCATTTAGTTGCTCGATTGAGTAAAGCAAACAAGTATTGCCATTTTATGAAAAATGGATAAAATTGAAGTTCAAGCTGTTATAAAGTAGTTTGCTTTAAAAGGTTTAACCCGGGCATACAAAAATACATTAATTCCCCACTTTAAAGGTTACTTTCCCTTCATTTTCAGTGGTTTAAAAATAATTTAAATGCGGTCATACATCCATTCAAGATGATGAATGCGTGGGATGTTCAAAATCTCCTATGACCGACAAAATTGTCACAAAGATCCACAATGAAATAATAAATGATTGCCAACTGAAGATACGCGAGCTTGCTAGTATTGCAGACATCCTTGATGGACTATGTCCACTACATTTTACACGTTCTTTAAAGATAAAAACAGCTTTCCGAATTTGTTAAGTCAACAAAAAATGTATTCCATTAAAATCTTCTGAAGGCTGTCTAGACTTTCTTAAACACAATTTAGTTTTTTAACATTTTATAATAGCAGTTGATTCACCATTACACATTTTCACTTTGTGGTGAAAATGGTTCCATCTGCAGAAAAAAATCATAGGTATGGTTTTTGAGATTCTCGGTATGGTGCTAATGGAAAAAGGCAGGAGCATCACCGGAGAATTATGCTCAACTATTAGATTGATTGCAGGGTGCTATTCAGGCTAAACATTCACATCTGTCCAAAAAGAAAGTGCTCTTTCAAAACATAATAGGCCTGTACACACATCTTGGGTTGTTGCTACAAAACTCCATAATCTACGTTTTGAAGTGCTTCTACATGCGCAGTGTTATTTATATTGTTTATATTTTTGCTCCATGTTTATACTTTGCTCCCAGCAATTATTACCTCTTCTATAAAGTGATGAAATGACTTGCTGAACAAAGATTCACTTCAAATGACGAGGCAGAGTTGAGATGACCACATATGTTGTAGAGTTGGACAAATCGCATTTTACTAATCATACTAACAAGTTGGAAAGTCGTAGGTCTAAATGCATTGAATTGCAAGATGACAAGTTGAAAAATAAAAAAACTTATTTTTTGGTTGTCAGGACCAAGAGCTTTCTGAGCAACATTCTCATCTATTCCCAAAAAATGGAGTTTTCCCTGTAATTTTAACTGTTGAAAATATGTGGTCCAGACTAAATTGTTGTAGTTATAACTAGTAAAAAATTAATAATAATAATAATAATAATGTTTTTATTTATAAATATCCTGAAGTGAAGTGAAGTAATTACATTTTCTACTTAGCTTGCTAACTTTTCCATATTCCAGTATCAGCTTTTTCCAGATATTATCCCAATAAGTATGGCTTTTTTACTCATATCATTTCATTTACTTCATCTTTTTTGTTAAAGTATGTTTTATCGTTATTAAAATTATAAGATAAAATTATATTTTTTAAAACTTTCGTTTGGTATTTTGAATATGATACAAATTTGATAAGATTTAAAAATAACAGAATTTTTTCTTGTAAAAGATTCTTTTCTTTGGAACTAATGTTTTAAAACAACACCTTCTTCAGAAGAGTTATCTGTTTTTAATGCTACTCATCTTTAAAGTAAACCCTCTTAAATATGTATTTAAATAATATTTGATCTGATCTTTTGTTAATCTTGTATTGTTCAAGAATGCTGATTTTTAAATACTAAAAAATAAAATCTTAGCATACTTGAGCAGATTTAAATTTACACAAAAGCAACATATTAATAAAATTTAATATACTTGTAGACTGAATATATTATTTAATTACATAATTAAGAAATTTCACATTCTTTTTAATAACACTTACTGGTAATTTCTCTAAAGAATGGAAATTAACCTCAAAAGGTCTTTTAGAAGAAAAATTTCTAGTATTTTGAATCATTTAATATTTAATTATTTTAAAGTTTTACTCAAATTATTATAAGTGAAACCCTAGGTGGCAGTAGACAGATTTACTAAGTCAAGTTTATGAAGCAATAAGTAGTTCCTATCTCTTCTCAGATTCATAAATTACTACCTGATAATTAGTGCATTAGTCAGATAATGTTCACTATAAAATTAATATATAAATGACAAATTATGGATGTTTTTGTTTTAAAATGCACAGATTACTCAAGAATATAATTTTATTTACATATATGAAAAACTGGTTTATTTATTTGATTTTCTCTTTGCATAGTTACTGAAATTTTTATCTTAAAACACAATGTAATGAGGTATAAAATGAATCTGTGGTAAATTTCTACATATACACAATATAGGTATGATTAGCAAAGAAGTTATTGTTTTCCTATTTTCAGTTTTCCAAAACACTTTTGGGTTAAGAAAATACATTTATCCAAGATGTGATCAAAAAGTGCATTAGATTTGAACTATAACATTTCCATTTATTTAGTATATTGCTTTCAAATGTTTTATACCTCATAATGTTTGGACATGAATTTAAAATATATCTCTATTAAGATATAAGATTTTTATTTTTTGTATGTATGTAGAACTCTTATGTTTTTGTTTATGATGGTATATTTATGGTTAAAATTCTGTAATTTAACAACCTAGGTATTCTACACTTGCACAAAAAAGGACTGCATTATTTACAAACTCACCATATGGATATTTGGTAAATATATTTATTTATTTATTCATCATACTTTTTTACTTCATACAATTTATTTTTTTAATTTTTACAGATTAATTGACTGCAATCTCACAGCATCTCATATTATTGCTCTAAGCGAATTCCTAAAATCCAGTAAAAGTGTTACAAATGTTAAGCTTGACCTTAACCCAGTCCCAGAACAAAATTTTTATCTACTTATAAAATCAACTGGGTAAATTAAATTAGTCATTAATTTTATTAAGTGTTATTTTCATCTTATAATTATTATTGCTATTAATTAAGAATAATAACTGCACTATAATACATTTAAAGACTCAAATACAGTTAAATCTAGCCAACCCAGTGAATATAATGTATAGCAGGCCAGCTTCTAGATCAATTGGTTTTGAGTTCAGTTTCTGGGAATGATCTAGTATTTTTCATTATTGTTTTACCTCATCTCATCCTCCTAATTGGAATATACATTTTGAATGTCTGAGGTCATAATAATTAAAAAAAAAAAATATGATTAATTTTAACTGTATTTGATTCACACTTTCGATTGTTTTTTTTTAATGATTATTAGTGTTCGATTATCACTCATTCTAAGACCAGAATGGTGTCATCAGCCATATTTTATAAAAACAAACTGCTAACTGTAATTTGCTTATTCAAACAATGAAAGATGTAGACTCTTAAAAGTTTTATTTAGTTGGCTAAAAGTTTCTTTCTTTATCTGTTTAGCCTCCGGAAGTACCGTAACGTATTACTTCAGAAGATGAATGAGGATGATGTGTATGAATGTGAATGAAGCTTAGTCTTGTACAGTCTCAGGTCGACCATTCCTGAGAAGTGTGGTTAATTGAAACCAACCATCAAAGAACACTGGTATCCACAATCTAGAATACAAATCCGTATAAAAATTTTTATCTTTACTAGGACTTGAACCTTAGAACTCTCGACTTCAAAAGTTTTGGCTAAAAATTATAATTAGAATTTGGTTTATTAGTCGTGAAATATAAAATAAATCTTTAGTCTGACTAGTCATTACGTATTATTATACATTTATATTAAGTTATACATAATATATTGTATTTTACATTGTACTTGAAAAAAAGTATTTTTAATTTAAAATACAATCATTCAGAACAACAATCCATATTAAACTATATAATTAATTTTTTTTTTTAAGTTGTTTTAAAATGTTTGCAGTTGTCTTCACAGTCATTTTCAGTTTCTGGTGCTGCTGTCACTTCAGTGGTATCAATTGATCTAGGCATCTCTTCAAAATTGAAGAGATTGAATTGAAAAGTGCATTGAATTTGAATCATGTCTGTTCATTTAAAATGTTGCGGTTACATGTTTTTTAAGTTACACATTTAATAATTTCTGTGTTTAGATGTGTTTCTTTTTGGTATGTGTCAGATATGAAGATTTTTGTTAACATTGGTGGATTTGTGGCTTGTCTGAATAAAATGGTTAACGAATGATAACTCTGTACTGTATGGAGCATTTTAGTATTCATTATCTCTTTATTTAAAATTGTTTTCTGTTTAATCAATGCAAGGTCAAAAAAGTTTGATATATTCCTGAAACATTGTATTTGTTTGGTATTCTGTATTGTAATTTTTGTTGTTTATTTTTTTATTTTTTTTTATTATTGCTGCATTGCATCTAGATTTTCTAAATTTATGAGCTATTTTCTCTGAGTTTTGTTTATGTTTGTCAATGTAATGAAATTTTTTTTTCTTTATACTTGTTTTTATTTACTTTCTGAAGGAGTATATCAGTGAATTTGCCATTATATCTACTAGTCTGTTTTTAATTGTGAGTCTTCAATAGATGTCAGTCTAATTAAAAAACTCCATCAACCATGAATCAAATAGCTGATGTTAGTGGGAAAATAGCAGCACCAGTCACTGACCCAAGGGTCACAAAATTAGTTTAACATTTTTTTAAAATAAGTTTTAAAAAAAGTAAATGAGATTTCATTTGATATGTTGTTTCAAACCATTATATTTTTAAATTTAATACCATTTCCAACCATCTTGACAAAAATGTTACAGAAAACATGTTTACTGACTACTTAATTTTACTTACTTCTTCAAATTTGACATATGTAAGGTAAAAAATATAAATAACAATATTCATACATTGCTTTTATAATGTGTACGCAATAGACATGATTATTTGAAATATGCTTACAATTCTGAACTTGTTATCAATGGGAGGGTGGCTGGTCTTTCTCTCCCCACTTTTGACTCCTTTCAAGTTTTTCATCAGATTATCAGTTGTGATCAATATGTTTGACAAAGAGGGACAAAGTAGTATTTCATTGCTAATTATTATTAAACTTGTAACAAATAAAGAGTCATTCCAATTCAGATTAATGCTACGCTAAAAATTCAGTATGGGGATTTGTCTCTCCGTTTCTTTCTCTCTCTTCCTCTTAGTCTGTGTTTAAGAGAACTGCAAATGAATTACATGCTCACTGGATAAGAACCTCAGTTAAAGAAAGCAAACAAACTGAAGTTGAAACATATATTTAATAAATATTAGCAACTTACAGAAAAATCTCTGAAAAACTTGAAATAAATGTTGGGAGTATAGAAAAATACTGAGACAAAATCAATTTAAAGTGGATTCTAGATGATTTTACTATCTTTTCCAGACTAAACAAATTAAAAAAATTTATTCCTACTTCCAGAGCAATATAAAAATAAAATAAAATCAATGTTCACACTTTTTTTATGGAAATGGTATGAATATTACAAATAGTTTTTCTATTTTACCATCGATGTGACCCTTAATTAAATGTCATCAAAGCATCATCTGTGAGGCCCATTTAAGAAATTTTGTTTGAAAAAAAGAAAATTAAACTAGTGTGAGGCGTCACTGATACTTTGCAAGAATGGGTCAGTGTATATCGCAAAAACCTCTTCTCTAATCAAGAAATCCTGACCATTGAACTGATACATAGCTATCACAGAAGATTAAATTAAAAAATAATGTATGTCGTTATTATAATCAGTAAATAAATTATAGCTGAAAAATTATTTTATTTTGCTTGATATCATATCAAGTGTTCTAAGGTTCAAATCCTAGTAAAGGACTTGAACACTAGATCGTGGACACCGGTGTTCTTTGATGGTTGGGTTTCAATTAACTACACTTCTCAGGAGTGGTCGACCTGAGATTGTAAAGACTAAACTTCATTCACATTCATACACATCATCCTCATTCATCCTCTGAAGTCATATCTTACAGTAGTTCCAGAGGCTAAACAAATGAAGAGAGATATCATTACATAAGCTTGAAGCATGTATGTGGGATGTGGAAATGGAATTTAGTATTTGTAATATGTGAAAAATGCCATGCTTTACTGGGATTCAGGATTTGACCCAGAACCTCCCAATGAAAGGCTGAGATGCTACCACTCCACCAGAGATTTTTAAACCTGGATATTAATTTCATATAATTTTTAAAAAATTTGCTTATGATGAATTCATTTTTTCATTTTGTATTTATTTTTATTTATTGTTTGTAATTACCTTTTTACTACTAATGCCTTGATTATAGTACATACTATTGAATGAATATGTTTCAATCTGTGAAACGTTTAGAAAAGAGGTATAAAACAAGATTTAAGGTTAAATCATTGAAAAAAGTGCTATATTTGAATATTTTTAGATTCTATTTAAAATATTAAGACATTTCTAAACAACTTATTTGTAAACAACAGATTATGTTTGAAGTTAAGATGTTTCAGATTTTGGTTATTTTTAAAATTCAAGCAATAGGAAAGCTATGCAATGAAATAAAAACATTTCTATCTTCATATGACAGCTTATTTACTAGTTTTTTTTCATTGGATATTGTGCTGTATTCTATACTTAAAATTTTTTTTGCGTATTTTTAATATAAATAATTTTAAAAAAAGTTTACAAGAACATAGCATATGATTTCTTATTAAAAAGTATATATATATAATACCATATATATATAAAATTCATATTTTATATTTATTTTTAATTTAGAGTGGAACATATATCGCTCAGAAATTGTAAAATTGATTGTTTTGGAGCAAAAATGATTTCTAAAGTGTTAGCATATCAAGATGGAGAAATTCCGACATTAAAATCTCTTTGCCTTAATGGAAATGGAATACATGATGAAGGTCTTGTGTCATTAGTTTCGGTAAATTATTATTATTTTTTAAAATTATGATTATATATATATGTAATTACAATATTAAACCTATTTTTTTGCACTCGGTTTTAATGAGTTTTCTGTTCTTAAGAGGGAGAAATTAGACAGGGTTTTGTGGTTTCCTGCCTCTCTTAAAACTGAACATGATATAATTGAATGAATACATTTATTTATCATTACTAGTGTTACATAACTTCATTGTTCCCTCAGGAGCCTCTATGTGTAATGAAGCTTATCTGATTATAAAAATTTTATAATTTGATTTTATTTTCAAAAACTTTTATTCTACTTTACATAACTGTTTGTTGTCTGTTCAGTTAACTCAGCCACATTCAGTCTGATCTCTATGTTGAAATTTAAAACATTATTATGCTTTTATGTATTGAATTCTATACAAAAGTATGCCACTTGAATAACACCAACTTTAACAAGAGATATAATCAGTTTGATTTACAGTACAGGATGTTTTTATAAAGCGAATAAAAATTCTTACTCTTCATTGCAAATACAGTTACCTTTTTTTACCTTTTCTTTTTTTTTTTGTTCAAATTATATGTTCTTTGGAATATTTTATTGTTAAATTCTTTTTCAAAGGTTTGATAGTTGTAAAACTATCTATTGTTAACATTTTTCCACTGTTGGGTCATATCTGTAAATAGATAATAATGATAATGAGCTACCTTTTTTGTACCAATAATAATTTCCCCAATTAATATAATCTGTGATAATTTGGTATTTAAGTTTATTTTGTTAGTTATTCTTTTATGTTTTATTTTTTCATTTGCTTATTTACTGAATGTGTTGTTTTTAATGTTCAAAGAAAGAGTGATATTTTAGATTAATAGAAGCCCAATAAATGATGATTAACTTTGTTGACGAATATGTTTTTAAGAAATAAAATTTCATAACAATATTATGAAGGTCTATATAATACACATTATTTATTTAAAATCATAGCAACAAAATATTTAGTTTTGTGTAGGGTGTGAGTAAGAGAGGTGTGGGGTTGAGGGACCTATCATAAAAAAAAATTCTTCTGATAATACAAAATAATTTTTAATTCTTATTCTATGTTTAGAAATAATAAATAAAAGGTGTTATATTTAAAATTTTGATGGTATTATATGTTAAAAGAATGTTTTATTGATGATTATTTTAAAATTTAAACAACGACTGGATTTACATAAAGGACTTAATTAATTTTAATATTATAAAAATGTAAATCGAAGTTCTGAAAGTAAATATTGATCTACAGATTAGATGACATATACTTAAAATATTTTTTTAATTTAATAACTTAGTAGTTTCTTCAGTGAATATTCTGTTCAGAGTACTGTTAATTGCACCGAACTCAAAAACGCTTTAATATACCTTAAATATTTAATCAAATAATATACTCAACCACAAAAGTATGTTATGTTTGATCATCTAATGGTAATACACTGTTTTTTGTCATATTTGTGTGTTCGTAAGTTTCATATTCTTTGAATGTATTGAGATTTTTTAGTTTTCCATTCTGTTGAGTTTTGTCTTTTAGGGTTAATGTTAGAATATATTTTACTTATGAAAAAATCGATCTTGGCTAACATACTATACAACCAGTAACTTATGTGCTTTCTAATTTCTATAAGATTATAGATACAGAATGTATATAAAAGCATTAACCATAACTTCCAAATTAGATATTGCAATTCTGTGCACATTTAAAATTACCAGATTAAATATGAGTAAAGTAATATTAAAAAAAAAAAAAAAAAAAAAAACAATAAAAAATTAAATGTGTTATTTCATTTCATACTTAATAGGTTTCTTAACCTGTTTTAATATGAGTGCCATTGATAACTATACCCAGAAAGTGCTCTGAAAAAGATGAATATGATTAACTTTAAAATAACTAATTTCACTAATTTGAAAGTAGCTCATTTATAATTTTAATTAATTTAAAAATATTATCATATTCTCTCATGCTGTTCAGTGATTAATAATAATAATGCTATTCAAAGTTTATTTGCTACAAAAAAAGTTTTCCAATCTCCAGTTATGAAAGCGAGTGAAAAATTACTACACTTTCACTATAATTTACCTTCAAGGTGGTCATACTGCCTTCTGTGCATACTTGCTTGAAAATGGTATGACTGTGGTCACGTGCACAAAATGGCATTGCGTCATTTGCCTTTTGGTAACTACAGTGTAAACATGTATGCTCCACTAGTAGTTTGCACCAAGGAAGAACAGTAATCTGATTTCTCTGATCAATATGAATGGAGACAGTGCTTTATCATGTAAAACTGGCCAGACGAGTATGATAACACAAAAAGCAAGCAAGATACTCCTAAACCTCCACCACAAGATTCAGCAAGCTCAAGCGATGATTCTGGTGAACAGATGAGTTGCCATCAACAAGGTAGCATTTTCTTTGAACATGTCTCGATTCTGCCTATAAAATCATCCATGACAAGCTCTGCTTCTAACCCTTTGTCTTTTTGTGCATGATGGGTACAAAGACAGTGTTGTTGCATGACAATGCCTGCCCAAACATGGCTTGCCACATCATTCAAACCATCAATAAGTTGGATTTTGAGGTTCTTGAATACCTGTCCCCCTTCAACTTTCATCTGTTTGAGCGACTTAAGAATGCTTTGCAAGGTTGTTAATTTTCCACTTATGTAGATGTGCAGGAAGCAATGCAAAAGAGACTTCACAACCAACTAAAAACCTTCTTCTTGGAAGGAGTATGCAAGCTTGCGGACTGTTGGACCAAGTTGATTGACAAAGGGGCTGACATTGTAGAAAAATGTACAAGTTGAACCCCACTTTGTGTATATAAATTGTAGAATGAAAAGTGTAGATAATTTTTGACTTGTCCTCGCCTTGCTCTTTTTATGCTGGGATATTTATTTTAAATGCTTAGATCAGTGATGAATATTCTAAAATACTTAATAACTTGATGTTTTGTTAAATCAATTTTTTGTTAGTCCCTTGTTATTTTAATATATCTAATTAATTAGTGGCTAGGTTTTGTATGTAAGAGTTGCTGGCAGTGATGGATGACATTCATATCAGAGACATTCATGTAAATAATCAAGCTTGCAGTTATGATACCACAGTTACAGTTGAATGTATAAATATTTGACTGCATCAAATATTTCAACTTGGATAGTCACTCTTGTTCTTAAAAAATTTGAAAGCGTAACAAAATTTTGCCAATACACATTAACTGTTCAGTAATTTGCTATGTTAGGGGCTTATTTTTTAGTAATTTAAAAATACACATGCTCAACATTAATAAACTATGTAGAATAAACATAAAAGCAGAAATTGCATTTTTTTTTTTAAATTAAACAATTAATACAAACAAGTTAATAACAATTAATAAAAAAATCAATATTAAATTATGCTTTTAAGTTAATGAATATACCTTCTTTGTACATAATTTTTTTCATATTTTTTCAATTTTATTTCTAGGAATATTTTTAATAAAAAAACATGTAGCTTTATAGAAAACTAGCGAAAAGTAAAAGATAATGCTCATGATGTAAATAATTACATGTTAGGTTCTTGTTAGAAAAGATAAGATTTACTAAGCTGGTGGTGGATATCAATAATAAAAGTAGTAATAGATCTACACTTTTTTATCATTTATTTTATTTTTATTTTTTACATCACTTTATGTATCTTCTTTCCCATAAAAAAGAATCGTATTTGTTTAATTTATGTTTGTTTAATTTATGACGTGTGTGCTGAGCTGCTGCACGCAATACACAAACGATTCATTCGTTCGAATGATTTATACTTCTTTTTATGAATAGAAATTATATTTCTATTTTGTGAATAAAAAAGAAAAACATTTTAGTTAATAAAACATTGTTAAATAATCACAACTCAAGAAACAGTTAAAAATGTTCAGGATTTTGAAGCTTTTTGTTGTAAAATTTTTTTTATTGTCAATATGCTAATTTTATGAACGTTATTTAGTTAGAATGGGCAAAAACGTTTAACAAGATCATGTGTAATTAAATATAAACCATGTAAAACGTTTTAATAGCGGGGTGTATGCCCGCCTTTTTCCTAGTGTAAAAAAATATTATATATGTTTTTACAAGAGTACATTAAAGCTTAAAACTAAAAAATAACATTTTAACATATGTAAATTTATTTATTTATTTCCACAAATAATTTAGACATTTACAATAATAAGGATAATTGCAGTGTGTAAAACAAAAACATTATTAGTAATAAATATATTTATTTCAAATACTGAAACAAATACATTTCAAATAATATTCTTATATTTTAATCTTAACTGTAATAGATCCTTTAGCAAGATGTAATAGTTAGTTCTTTAGCAAGAAAGAGTAACATGTATACTGAGCATATCAAAGAGAATAACATTTAACTAAATATTATTAGTGCCTTTAAAATTAGAACAAGTTGAATAATTAGGTCAATATATTATCTTTAATCCAGAAACGATACAACATTTTTAGTTTGTATATAGTACTTTCATAAAAATTCATTTAATAATATACTACATAACCCTTATAAAACCCTTGTTTATTTTTTAATAAATTCAACCAAGAATTAGCAATTCCTTATATACTACAAATCTGTACCTTTTTCAGTAGCAAATCATGATTTACATATTGAAACATTTGAGAGATCATACTTGTATAAAATAGCTACTATATTCCACAGTCTATTCAAAACATTGCAGTTTTTAAAACACATATGGCTAATGATGTTGATTTTGTATACAAAACCGAAAAAAAATCAATTGTTTAATTCAAATAACATTCTTCAAATAACTTGGGTTCTACTAAACTAATATTGATATTTAATTTTTTTAGTAGCCTTCAACATAGAACAATTTAACTTCTCAGGAAATATACCAATACTAACGGATCTATCAATGATATGCATTAGGAATCCACTAATCAAAAAACAAGAATTTTGAAAAATTCTTGATGAACTTTATTTTTCATGCAATTGTTAATGTAATCCAAAATATAAAGATAATGCAAATATAAGTTCTTAACAATTTCTAGTCTGCCATTTTGTCTACTGTTAAGTGTCCCATTTTATCTGTTGTAGATTAATATTCAAATATATTACCCTATCAATAATTTTAAGAAAATCTTTGCATAAATATTCTTTATGCAATTTTGTTAATGTGCACACCATGAATAATATGAGATTATATGAATAATAACTAAATATCTAGTAGCTTTACATTACCATGAAATCAGAGAACAAGTAACCTAGACCTCATTTAGTGATAAATTAAGTTCTGACTGCCCTTCTGGTTTTTCAGGAATCATCCAAAGAATTTCATTATCCTGTGGACCACCCATAATGACATCCTGCGAACAGACCAGAGCAGAAGCTACTTAGATGACAGTAGACAATCATTAGTCTTCTAGTCATTAGTATCTTCTGCTGTGTTTGGCCATATTCAAAGGTCTATGTTTATTATAATTTATAAAGTTTGCACACATTCTTCTGTAAAGATTGTACCTTAATTATTAGGTAATAATAAAAAGTTATTGAAAGGGTTTATATAATATGCTAAATTTTAAGATATTGTTTTTGTATTGTGGAGACTTCTAAGTATTTTGTAAAGGAGAACTATGAATTATTACCCTGGGAAGTAACTTAGTGTCTCTCCGGTTAAAAAAGTCTGTGTGAAAGGTACTTTATTCACAGAAAATTTAGGTCTTCTATTGTCTACAAAATTTATGTTTCTCTTTCATGTTGAATTGCTTTTCTGTAAATGAATAAATTATTTTTTATAAATTGAAGTAAATTTGATTATATTATCAGATTATCTTAATAGATTTCTTATGTTTTTAACCTTAATGATTTTATTTCCTGGATATCTTTGTTTCTTAATTCTACTTTTTAATTTTATATTTTTTCGTTATAAATATTAATTTTCAAATTTTGAATTGGCAGTTGATTTATTTTTTCTTCTGCATCATTTAAATATTTACTTAATGTTTTTAAAATTAGATTAATACCACTGATTTCTTTACATAACTTTCTTTTATTTCTGTTTTCATCCACGCCATTCAGACTCTCATTATTCACTGCAGTTGATACAACAATATCAATTCATAATTTAAACTTGTAAAATTAATTTCATATATACCGTGTTATACCGTTTTAATAAAAAAAATTCAGTTGAAAACTAAATTTCAGTTACCTTTAGAATAGTTTTAATCATTACTGTAACTTGATATTTATTTTGACTTAATTTAAAATATAATATTTGTCAATGTTAAAAAATTCATAAATCAGATTTTGAATAATCATTAAGCAGTTAAAATCAGTTATTAATGTGACACTTTTGCCATGAACTCAAAATCAATTAAAGATCTTACATAAAAATGGGTGTTTTATTTATCAGCATAAATACAGGTATTATAGCATAGGAAGAATTTTCCTTCGATCTTGGTCCTGTTAATTAAAATACAGAAAAAATCTTAAGGGAGTAATGTATGACTTAATATATGTTCTTTGCAGCCTCTTTCAACAATTTATACTCTCAATAATGACATTTATAAAAAAAAAAAAAAAAAAAACAATTCTGTCCATCCTCCTCACTTTCAAGTAAAAAAAAAAAATTAGATTAAACCTTTTAATCATAATTATGATATAAGAAGCATATGAAAATAAAGTTTACAAAAGAAATTTAAAAAAAAACTACTAGTGAACTGAGACATTTTGATGATTTTTTTATAAAAGTTTTTGAGTTATTTATATTTCTGAACAATGTGCTCTTTGTATTTCATATAACATTAAGAATTATTAATTTATCTTATTTTTAAATTGAGAAAAAATAAATTAGTAATTATTGAAAATTACTATTCTAGGAAATAAATTGCACAAAATTTAATTGATCTAATGTGTAATACCTTTAAAATGATTTGATTTTATTTTATTAATATTATACAGAACTGTGAATTTAATATATTACCTAAAACTATGCATTATAGATAGTTATTTTAATGAATGGATAAGTAGCAAATTACATTCAATGTATAAATGTAACAAAAATGTAGTAAAAATTTGATCTAACTAAAAGTTAAAACTTTCACTCACTGTTTTTCTTCATAGAAATACTCATAGTATTAAAACAACATTAGGTTTCAAAAGTTCTCTTAGGAATTAGACAAGGATGTTCCCTATCGCCGTTACTTTTTAATCTTTACATAGAACTAGCAGTTAATGAAGTTAAAGAACAATTTA
>JAAAKQ030292844.1:0-10282 GCA_010016005.3 Zanna intricata
TTACTCACCAGATCTAGCCCCAAGCGACTTCTTTTTGTTCCCTCATCTAAAAATTGCGCTCGGAGGACAGAGATTTCCGTCAAATGAAGAGGCAATCACCTTCGTGAACAATTATTTTGCACAGAAAAACGCCGAGTACTATTTGGACGGATTACAGAGATGGGAGCATCGCTGGGAGAAGTGTGTAGAGGTACAAGGAGACTATGTTGAAAAATAAAAAAAAAATTTTTTTTTAAATGTCTTGTATCTTTGTTAGGTCGAAAACTTTTCAGACCACCCTCGTACGATGACGGTAACATCAATATTCAAATTCACGGTAATGTTGCTTGCTTGCTTCTTTTAAAATGGTAGTCGTTACGTTCTTCACATTTTTCCGATTAATTCGTAGCATTTCAGGAATAGTTTGAATATATTGATTGGCTTTGACTATATAAAATCGTCTTCAGTTGAAGTGTATTTGCTACAAGGAAAGTCTAACTGATGTTTCTGTCAAAATTGAGTTTTATACGGTATATCTCTAAAATAGTTAAGTTTAATTCAAGAATATACTTTCTAGAATAACTTTTCATTAGAAATTAAAAACTTATGAGAGAATAATCGATAAATAATTTATTATAAGAAGAACTTAGAAATTATAAACTTAAATAGAAAACTTTATTTTATGTTACAAAAACCAAAAGAAATTCCAAATGATGAAACATATATAAAAATAGAAAAAAAAAAAAAGAATAACAAATTTTAAGTTACATGATTTTACAGAAAGACAAGTTAAATAAAAGCATATAATAAACGTCACAGCAGGCTACTTACGAAAAAATGTTCTAATATCTATTCGTTTTAATAAAATGGATGGCCGACATGAAAAAGCAGGCGTTAAAGTGTAAAAAATTGCATACATTAGTTATACACTTGTATGAAAGTAATAACAGCACAAATATGCATGTGCTTTTATATTATTGGTAAATAGCTTCTGAAATTTTACCGTCGTGACATGAAATGAGACGAAAGTAACTAGAAAACTCCTACTGTCGCTTGCTCCTAAGAAAACGCTTGCGTGTAACAGTAGTTCTTAAATCTTCTCTAAGATGGTGCGGTTATCTCTATTTTGTAATCAGTTTCTTTCAAATGTTGTTTAAAAATTTTTTCATAACAAATTTTTTATTTATTAATTTTTGTGTTTTATCTTTTTTTTTTTTTAATTTTTTCTACAGTAGAAGGAGGGAGATGTCCCCCCTTGTCATTCTCTTGTTACGCCCAAGGAGGTGAGTCAATAATTAGATATAAAATTACCTGGTGCAGCTATTTATCTGTATTTAAAACATAATAAATGTATGGTTCTGTTTTCGTTTTACCACATTAAAAACTGTTTTATAAAAAAATTACGGAAATTTAAATTGTATATACATATTTTTAATTATTTAATTAAATTAGATTTAACGACGAATTTTATGGATTACAAGCGGTAATTTTACATCTTTTTCAAATCCTACAAAGTAAAACCATACTAAGTTGTTATTAAATATTCTGATTAATAAAAGAATGATCAGATTTTACAAAATAATCGAAATAAACAACTGTTTTATTAAGATGTAAAATTGAATTACATTAAGATAAAAAAAATATTGTCAAAAGTAGATAAATAAATAAACAAATAAAGCAAACATAAAAAAAAAAACCTTATTCTGATAACAATGGAATCAAATATAAATGTGAAGGAAACATTGTTATTTTCATTTTAAAGAAGATAAGTAAACAAGCAGTAAGGAAGATATAATAAATGTCATTGTTTAGATTTATTTTAAAAAAATATTACTAAACTGGAACATCTGTGGAATAAAAATAGCAATACAATCATTACGTATTTAAATAAATACGGTATAATCCGAACAATATGACAAGCATCATGATTCTTTTTGATGGATGTATTGAAGATCTTCTGCCGCGATGCGAGTATAAAATAACAAAGATGAACTGATAAACGATTCTTTGAAAACATAGCTGGATCACAAATTTTAGAGTTATTTTTTTTACTGTTACTCAATCATTCATCTACACGATTAATAATTAAAAAAATTTAGGTGGCTGTTGTTATGATGTTTAGACAACATAATACGGTGTAAATTAAAATTGATTATTCCTATCGAATGTACCTACGTATAGGGATTATTCCTAAACGTTTGTACTAGTTAATCAAATATGTAAGTGCTAAGTGAATCAACTGGAAGCAAGAAATTTAAAGTAATGGTAAATTAGAAGAAATCCTTTTAGTGAAATTAATTTTATTTTATTTTCCTAATTTGCACATGCAATCTGTTCAAGTAGTGAACAAAAAGTCCACCGGGCAGTTCTAGTGGTTAATACGACATTGCAAATCAGCTGATTTCGAAATCGAGAGTTCATATTTAGTAAAGGTATTTACTTTTATACGGATTTGATTACTAGATTGTGGATTCGGTGTGTTTTGGTAGTTGGATTTCAATTAGCCACACTTCTCAGGAGTGGTCGACCTGTGACTGTACAAGACAAGACTACACTTCGTTCACATTCATACATTTCATCCTGTGAAGTAATACCTTACGATATTTCCGGAGGCTAAACAGAAAAAAATAGGGAACAAAAAGCAAGCCTCCATTGAGATGAGGATGTGCGTATGACAAATATGAAATGTAAAAAAATCGGTTTATGCAGTCAAATGTTATTAAGATTCAAACACATAAACACACTTACTTATGTACATACAAACATTATTCCCATTGGGTTTAATGTTCGTATGTACATACAAACATTATCCCCACTTTTGCTTTATGAAGTTCCTGGGTCATCAAACGTTTAGAAATACCAAATTTCATCGCTCAAATTCTTTTTCCATTAAGGTATAGTTTAAAACTTAATTAAAAGATATATATTTTTAGTTAAGTATACGCAAGCAAGGAGAGATTAATAAAATGAAAAAAAAAAGCTAATAAATAAAATAATTCAAAAACATTTATGCTCCATTAAATAATTATAGACATAATTTAAAAAGAAACAAGGTAAACGTAAAAAAAAAAAATGTTTTTACAATCTTAGGGTTGGTAATATATATTATGTATGTATAGATAAATAAACTATCAAGGAATGTAAAGGAATTATAAGTGGTTAGTTTTAGTTTAGCCATATGGTAAAATATCTGCTTTTTTAAAAACTCCCCCCCCCCCCCCCGTTGGTTTATGGCATACTTGATTAACAAACCCCTAAAAGTAAAATGTAATTTATCCTCTTTTGTAGGTGTCATATTACAAAAATTGAATCCTGGAAAAAAAAATAACATGAAACCACTCGTTTCATAAAATGGATGACAAGGGTAAACACAATATGGAAACTTATATTTCACGTATACTTATGAGAAACTATCCGAAGTGGAATAAACTAAAGAAAATAAACTCTGTAAAATATCACGTGAAAAAGTGTAATACTATTCTTTTTTTTTATAATACAGCAGACGATATCATGAAGAAAAAATGTTAGAATATTGAAACAGCTATCTGCACAACTTAACTGCTTTAATAACGAGGTTAATTCTGTAAATTTTAGTTTGAACGTGATCGGTTTGCCGTTGGATGCTGTACTTATTTACAACAGAGGAATATACTGATACGGTATTCATATTGCGTGTATGAAATGGTAATACACTCTGTATATACAGGTGTATCACGAAGTTCTCCCGGGACTTTCATAACCTATTCTATTCCCTATTACTCCCTACTACCTATTGAAAAATATCTGATGCAATGTTCTCTGTTTGTTATATCTTATAATGTAATGCCATTTTCATTATGATCTGGTCACGTTTGGAATCTCAACACTGTAGTATATTGTACTTTTGATTTTGTGTATCGTACTTTTTTTGCTCTGTTTTAAATTTTATGTGTAACTTGTAATGTATGCCATGTAAATCAGTCAGGGGAGATAGTGATTATTGAAGTTCCCAAGCAAGAGGTTTGTATCAGGATAAATTGGGTAAAGCCCAATTATCCATTGAAAATAACGCAAAATATATTCAATTTAAAATAAAATTCGAATTTTTTTTTTTACTTTTCTTTGTTTTATTCAATTTATCTTACACAATTTTATTTAGAATTAAATTCTCTACAACTTTTGTTTAAAATTTTTATGCGTTTAATACCCATTTAACAAAATTATTGTGAGTCAAACATAAACCGATCAGGCATTTTTCACACACGCTACAATTCATTCATCTCATCCTCTGAAGATATACCTTAACTGTGGTTCCGGAGGTTAAACAAAAAAAAAAAAAATAAAATGGGTCAAACATAAAAAAAAACTGATTTTTTACTCCAATTGATTGGTTTTTACCCCAGCTTTCTCAAAACCTTGTGAATATACTGTTCAGGGATCTATTTTATTCGATTTTTCAGGTCAAAAATCATAATAAATCACTACTTTTCAGAAAAAGTCTAAGGTCTTATAAGTCTAATTTTAAAAAAAATCCTAAAATTTTCAGTACGACCTCATTTTTACCGGGGTAGCTGAAATCCGAGCAAAATCTTTCACTAGACGTAACTCGCAAACGATGCATTTTAGGACATATGTTTATATTAAAGTTTTGCATTATTTTCACGATTAGAATTGGGTATGAAAACCCCGGAAGAACTTCATGATATACCCTACGTATATATATGTATATGGAAACTGAGAGGCCTATAATATGTGGAAAAAACAGAAGCCAAATGGAACAAATTTAGGAAACAACGAAAAAATAAGCAAGAGGAAATATAACAAGATACAGCTGGAAAAAAGTGAAAGACTTCTAGATGGATATCACTGTAAATTTTTATAAGACTTTCAGAGAAGAACTACAAAGATGCCAGCCAGCAAGCTCGTGCTGCTTTAGGAAAAGGGGTGGAAAACTGTACTCAACAAAAGGAAAACTTCCAAAAGTCAGCGGACTATTTCCAGAAATTACTCAGTTGTGACGAACCCAAAAAACGACTTAGACAAACGAAAACCTCAGTTGCGGAATCAGAACCATCCACAGAAGAAAAAATAAAAAATCCGGTTCATTATAAAGACACTAAAAAAATTACAAAGCACCAGGAGAGACGGTATCATGGCAGAAATGTTAAAATATGCTAGAAATGAGAAAATACCATCGTAAAGAAAGTACATCAAATCTGCGAGGAAATACAAAATTCTATCTAAAGACCTGTTACACAGAATCGACGAACAAGAAGACCATACAATAGGAGAATATTTAGGAGAGTTCAGAAAAATTCCTGCGCGGAATAAATTTTCAAGAATATCTTGAGACTCCAAGCACTAACATGCACCATCATCTTTATCATTTTCTTGGATTTCAGAAAAGTGTACGACTCCTTTGACAAATAATTACTCTTGTTATTTTTTTAGACACTAAAAACATTCAAGACCGACAGGATAACAGAAACTCCAATCAAACATAACCTAACAAACATTTACGAAAAACTTATAAATTCATGAAAGGGAAATTCATAAAAACTAAACAACAAAAGGAAAATTACATAAAGACGAAATACCGTAACATGAAAAGGGCAGATAACTTTAAGTACTTATTTGGAAGAATGGATAAAACCCAACGGACTGAATTAAACAGAAATAACGTAATAAAAAAATTGGAACGAGCATATGAAATTTCGCAAAACTTATAAAAAAAAATGCAGCATATCCTAAAAAGCCAAAATCGAACATTTCAGCACGATCATCAAACCGGAAGGGCTCTATGTAGCGGAATGTCTAACGCTCAGTAAGAAAGGAGAAATAAAATAAACTGAGAAAAGAGAAAGGCGAATGAATACTCGGGAAAATATTAGGCACCTGAAAAATATGGATGAATAAGAACCTCTACAAAAACACATTGAGAAAGGTGAATACTCGGGAAAATATTAGGCACCTGAAAAATATGGATGAACAAGAGCCTCTACAAAAACACATTGAGATTTTCACAGACACCATATGGAAGAGATGCGTACAATTTTAGAGACATATCTTCAAAGTATAGACAACGAAAAATGACAAAAAGGATCTTCAATCATATTATACAGATGATAAGCAATGACCAACTGAGTTGAAGAAAGGCAAAAAAAAAAAAAACTAGAGGAAATGAATATTACAAAAGATATCATACAAGAGAGATGAATTCAGGAAAATAATCGATAGATTTAAGAAATTCAAAGACAAAAATGACCAACAAAGAAAAAGAGGAATCATAATGAAAAGGTCTAAGAAGCAAAGAAGAATAAGCTGAACAACATCAAGCAACGAGTTACTCGCTATCCGAAGAACCAATATAATGAAAAACACACATATATATTTTTTTTACGTACTTGTCGGTAAAAGAAGAAAACAGAAGGTTTCATGAATGGTTGTGCTCTATAGCATTTAAACCTTTTTTTTTTTTTTTAACTTATTTATTAATTAACATTTACTTAAAATAAATAAATAACATTATAAAAATAATTTTAAAAAAACTTAACAGTTTTACGACTTAGTTATCACTGAAAATGACGTACTTAACTTTAACTAATAGGATATCTTCATGAGCTGCACGTAAAATAAAACTTAAAAAAAAAAAAAATGTAGCGAAAGACATTTACAATAAATATATAAGAAAAAGCATAATAAATAATAAAAAAAAGAAGAAGTAGAAGTAACGATGAAATGTAGTATATGAGAGCGGGCGAGATTAGAAACCTTATAACAAGGCTATAACAGTATAACAAATCAATGACTTTGCTACATTCCCGTTTATTATAAAGCAGAAAGAAAACAATAAGCTGCTACTCTTGTTAATGATTGTATTATCTTTATAACGTGTGTTGAAATGTGCTTATGTTTATTGGTACACGCGCGTACAGATCTTGAAGTATTTTGCCTGTTATTTCTAATCATTATCAGGTAAATTAAAACAGTAATTTAAATTTTAGTTAAATGTTTGTCTAACTACCCATTACCATATTTCATTTGTTGTTGTTGATAATTAGCTTCTATTAATAGCAAAATTACTATTCAGAAATTTATAACTTAATAAAAATTATAAATAATTTGTGACTTGAAAATCTTTATAGAATTGATTTAAAAACAATATAAAAATAAAAAACGCAATAAATTAAATGCTTATATCGATTCAAAATGTATTGTACAAGCGTTTACGCCTTCAAACTTACAAAATTCACCGTGAACACCAAATTAAACCTACAGATCGTCCTAAACGAGTTGAGTTCTCAAGTAAAATGCTTAATATCATTAATATTTGATATTGATGAAATATTTTTTAATTATGGATGAAGCAGCTTTCCATGTCAGTGGTTGTGTCATCCGGCATAATTTTAGGATGTGTATATGTGCAAACTCTCGCACTTCAACAAAACAGAGGCCAAATAGAATAAATTTAGAAAACAAAGGAAGGAAACAATGAAAAAACAAGACTTCAAGATGCATAATACTGGGAATTTTTCCCAGTGTTAGGACGGTGAAGAAACTTTCAAAGAAGAACTACAAAGATGCCTGCTGGCTGGCATCTTTGTCAGCTCAAAAGGAGTGGAAAACTATACTCTACCCAATAAATTTATTGAGTATGTCAGAGATTCCTGAAAAAAAAAAAAAAAAAAAAAACACGTGTGGTGCGGTTTGATGTCCAATCGTGTGATCGGCTTATTCTTTTTTTCATGAGTCTACGATCACACGGAATGTTTTTTTAGACAAGCTATATAACTAAGTTTTCCCGCAAGTTGACCATATTGATCAAGAAAGTAACGTTGCTTTAATATTTTTGCATATTTCCGCACCAACATTGTGCGGCCCCTAGGTGATCAATGCAGCCCACCGGGCTGGTCTAGTGATTAAATCACCATCGAACATCAGCTCATTTTGACAGCGACAAACAGAGCTCATACTAAAACAATCTAAGATATGAAGAAAACCTTTCGAGTTGGTGAGTTGAAAAAAACTACCCTTTTGATTATTTCCTGTAATTTCTGATACTTTTTTTTCATTTCGATGATCCTGTACTTCTCATATATCCCAATTCATAATTATTATAGATTAATCTTACTTCCAAAATAATTTTTTATTTTGGAAGTAAAATGTAGCAAAATATGGGTTGTATGTTATAGCAAATAGAAACCTTAATGGACTGTATTTGAAATAAGTAATTACACATCGAATTACAAGCAAGCACACAATATTTATATGTTTAAACACTATTAAACTATATGGTGTAGAGGCCGTGATGGCGTACATAAACGAACTACCCGAATTGTCCTTGTAAAACTCACATGTTCCAACAATAATATAAAAAGAATAAATAAACAAAACACTAATACTGAGAATGTTCTCCAGCCAGCACTATCAGCTGGAGGATAATTTGAAACCAAACAACCTTCCCGCATGTTGATCCTAGATCAATATTAAATTAGATTGTCTTAGTTATGAATGACATTCCTGTTTACACTTTTTGCTCTTAGAGTCCAGTATTTGAATCTTAGTGACGCCACTAACGATTGAGAAGCTGCGTGCGTGTATCTTATATGTTCAATCCTGATTATTGGCGAAATAAGATAGTGTTTTGGCGGCAGAATAACCTGATGTTTGATGTCGTAATCATTATCAGGATTATCTAATCTTCTTCCCATTCGTATCACGCCATGGTCGATCAAGAAAAGGAAGAAGGGAATTATTTGTTTAATAATATAAAGAGTAAACTAAAAAATATTAAAAACAATTACTACATTGTTTAATGGAACGAAGATTATTAATTCACATAAACCAACATAATTACATTAATGAAATAAAAGAAAAAAAAATTACCGCTTCATAATTTTTATTAAATTAAATCATTCGGAATACAATGCTAATTGTGTAACAAAAATTCTTATAATATATGCCTTAATTACTAAACAATAACCACTTATATATAATAAGAATAATGATGTCCCAAAATACTTCATTTGAAATAATTGCTTTTCAAACGGGAATGGTTATTTAATTTTTCTAAGCAGAAAAAACTTGTACATTTTTTTTATAGAATTAGAAAATTTGCACAATTATTAAAACTATTATTAACAAGCTTGGTGAGGAAAAGTAATTTTTTTTATTTAAAAAAAAAAAAACATGTTTTAAAATAACTGGTTGGTTGAGAAAAGTACAGTAATAAACGTATTAAAAAACAATTATATAATTGGTTTTGGGAAATATTGAACAGAAAAAATCTTTAACCAGTCATTTTCATAAGATATTCTCTATACACCGGACGGAAAAATACAAAATTAAAAATTTTATTCATCTTATAAAAAAATACTCTATTAATTTTAATTGTTACTAATTATTATCCGCATATCTTACACTACAAATATGGGTAACATTAAGTCTTAGTGAAAGTAAAAAATTGTTCAATCAAAAACACCTTTGAACGAAATTAATAATATTATGCTGAAGTGGCGTAAATAATCAAACGCTTACCAGTGCGCGCGGAAATTAGATCTATTTTACTTACCATTAAGTGTAATAGTTTCGCGATACTGTTTCCGGCTACCATTTTGATGCCGGATTCTAATTAATAACACATCCTGAACAAGCAATCCATGCTTGTCCAGCATGGATAAATGTAACAACAAGTTATACTCATTGCATTACAAGGGATACGTTGTTAGGGAGAATTGAATCAATAAATTTGCAGTAGATATCTGAAGACTTATTGATTGCCATGATCAACAGCTATAAAAGGCTAGTTAAGGTCTTTATCAAATACTTTTTGTTTGATTCACAGGGAGGTAAATCCTAGTAAGGATTAAAAACCGGTCAAATGTAACAAAAAATATATATATTTCCTTTTAGTTTTTCTAAAATTTTTGAAGATAAATCAAAATAAAACAAAACAACGTGAAAGAAATGTAAACTGGAAATAAAGAAATAAATTATTAAGGTTCAATCTTATCTATAGAGGTATACGGATATAACTATGGAAAAAATAAATTACATTCGATAAACCAATAAAATAAACCATTACTGATGATGAAAAAGTTTTAAATATTATAAAATGAGTTAATTACAACACAAAAGAGAATAAATAATTTGAAGCAAGAAAATAACATTTTTTTTATCATCTTCTAGTAAATTAAATAATACAGTTCAATTATTTCGTGTTGCACGTTGTTAACGCGTTGGATAACCTACTAGCCGTATGGAGGATAATTGATAAGTTAATAAAATAAAAATAACAATACTCTGGTAAGAATGAAAAACTGTA
>JAAAKQ030292877.1:0-10281 GCA_010016005.3 Zanna intricata
ATGCCATGCCTGACCGGGATTCGAACCCGGGACCTTCCGGATGAAAAGCCGAGACGCTACCACTCGGCTACGGAGGCGGGCTGGTGTTCTTTGGTGGTTGGGTTTCAGTTAACCACATTTCACAGGAGTGGTCGACCTGAGATTGTACAAGACTACACTTCATTCACACTCATACACATCATCCTCAGAAGTAATACCTTACGGCAGTTCCGGAGGCTAAAAAGATAAAAGAGAGGGAAACCACCAAAGAACGCCGGCCTCACTGGCGCGAGTGATATCGTCTCGGCCTTTCGTCCGGCGTCCCGGGTTCGAATCCCGGTCAGGCATGTCATTTTTCACACACGCCACAATTGATTCATCTCATCCTCTTTAGGTATATCTTAGCGGTGGTTCCGGAGGTTAAATAAAAAACTAGCAAACAAAACCGGTATCCACGATATAGTATTCAAATCCGGATAAAAATAACTACATTTACTAGTTTTTAAACTAGAATTCTCAACTTCGAAATCAACTGATTTGCGATGTCGCGTTAACCACCAGACCAGACCGGTCTGTTAGTAGTTAAATTGTTGTCTATCTTCAAATTCCAATTAGTATTTCATTATAATTATATATATATATATATATATGACGGTTTTGATTAATCCGCTCATTATGCATAATTACCGGTAAATATGATTAATCGCCTCCATTACTGGAAAATAACATATATAATTTGTATATTTAACGCTAATTAGACGAGATTAGCGGTCGAAGCGAGCAGAGGTTATGTTTGAATAGGTTATGATAATTTTTTTTTTAACGTCCGGAACTACCGTTAGGTATATTTTCAGTGGATGAGATGAATGAATTGTAGCGTTTGTGCCATGCCTGACCTGGATTTGAACCCGGATCCTCCGGATGAAAGGCCGAGACACTACCACTCGGCTAGGTTTTGATAATATGAGAGCGACCCTCCCCGTCACTAATGTTGTATCAGTTTCTGAAAAAACACTTCACAGCCACCATGCAGTGTTGAGCTATCAGTTGGATTGAGCTATTCAAATTGTTTGTAACAAATATTTTAACTTGTACCATTGCTTCCAAATCTTCGAGTTGATGAAAGAACTGTATTATCTGACAACTCTATATAGGCATCACCAATACTGAAGTTACATTGAAAGCAAGCATGCATTGTCATCATTAGAAGACAATAAGGATAACTTCAAATTCATTCTCGATATATCATATAGCAATTTAAACCTGATAAAATAAAAATTGCAGAAAAAATTTAGTAGTTAAAGCTAAGCACTAGGAAAGGCAAGATAAGATGGTTGGTTATTTTTCCCAAGAATTTACTTGTAGATATTTGTATACATGATGATGTGGACTTACACAAAGTAATATCCACTTTGTCATCTGATGGAATTCTTACCTTCATTGCTCCACAGATACATCCTGTGAAATAACATACCTGTTGAGTGTAATAATCAGCCAATAATTATTTCACAACAATCATCAAGTGAACAGGATTCAAAATGGGCTAAGATGCACTCTTTGAGATTGTAAGCCTCATATTTAATATATTATTATATAATTAATTAAAATAAATAATTTATCTCAAGTCAAAGAATACAAATTTTATTAAAATATAACAAGGTACAGAAATATCCAGTAAAGTTGAATTGACAAATTGTAAACAGATGAAATATGGTTATAGTGAAATTATTCAGTTAAAGTATGTAACACAAATACTATATTGTTATTTTCTAAATTGGTATTGTAATTTAAATTTTAACTGAGGAAAATTCCATACAAAAATACCAGTGAAGAACTAGTTTGAGTATATCCTCCACTTATGTGTGATTGACGTTTCATTTTAAAGTCTTACCACTTTCAGCACAACTAAGTTTTTTTCAGGAAACAAAAATTTTCAGGTTTCTCCCTTCCTTCATATCAATATCACTCTGTAATTTTCTTCTTCTTTATCTTCTACTTGTCCTAAAAAAATTATTTCCTACATGTCCTATGGCTAAATTTGACTTTATTCTCATCTTTTCAGGATTTCCTGTTCCTTTCTATTCTCTCCAGAGTTTATCAGAATTTTTCTCTTCCCCTTTTTTTTAGTTATTGCAATAAATTCAGAATAAAGTGAGACATCTTCATGTGTTAAGATTTCCTTTATGTTTATATTATTTGTTTCTTCAAATTAGTTTTTCAGTTGTACCACTGAATAAGTCTGCACTAGGGGTTTCATTCCTTGTTGCAGAGTGATATAATTACTGCAGCCTTGTTGAACTTATTAATTCATCTGAATTCTATTATTTCCCTTACCTGAAATGGCTATCTGGATGCCCCTGTATATTTCCTGTATGATGCCTTTAAGTTGTTTTGTAATTCCTTGTTTGTATCATATTTTCCATAACTTTTCCCTTGAAGAAAAAAGAGAAAAGGGAAGGAAAAAAACCAAAAAAGGAAGAGAAAAGAGAAAAAAAATGCAATATTAGGCCTAAAATAAGATGCTTCAAAATCTACATCCGTAAAAATTAGATGTTAAACTGACCAGATTACAGTTGCTTTAAAGGTATTAGTAATATTTTTCACTTTAACTGTAAGCTAGGTTTGTTAAATATAGCCAGCTTGTGAATGGTAATTGTTTTCCCAAGATTTGATACCAGCCAGTCATTTTATGCAACTTTCAATTTTTATTTAAATGGCTCCATTGTTTCAACATCCAGTGGCTGGAGATGGTGAGTGCAATTAGCAGAAAATGTTACCAACACTATACTATTGTCCCTAGCAAACAACATAGTTCTGAATTTAGAGTAAAACTAAATTTTCTTTTGAAAAACTTGTATGCTTTTTTTTATGTTCTAGGACCTATTAAAATATAAGACTAATCACCCATCAACTTTTGAAACTGTTTACTAAGCTTAAATTCTCTCAAGTGCTCAAAACGACAGTGTAATATGGAATTTTGCCCTAGGAAATACAAATACTCAGGACTGTATTTCCAACAGCATTGACAATCATCCACACTTTCTTCATTTCCCACACACAACCTGATGAGTTCCTAACCAGTTTTGGAGCTTGAAATACTGTTGATACTCCAGTCTCGTCTCAAGACTTCTTTAAACGATAAATCATTAAGGCTAAAAATATGTCTCTTACCATTAGGGACATTATCCACCAGTAGATGACCATCCACAGCATGCAAAAACCAGATTTTAGCAGTTTTAATGCCATAACTTACTGATTCAGTAAAATGTAACTCACTGGCCAATGCAGCTTCATTGGCACAGACGTAATCTAATAATAATTTACAATGGTGTCCTTTCTTATCTAATGGAATAATAATTTAATGTGGTGTCCTTTCTTATCTAATGGAATATAACAGAAATTTCCTCAAATTCCTTGAATAAATTTAATTTATGGCCATCATCCAGTTCATTATAAAGATGTAATTGATAATGTGAACAATTACAATTAGGGCCTCCTAACTGTTGTTAGATACGTATCACTAAAAGTAAGAAATTTAGATTTATTTTTGGATATTCAGAATTTCTGCAAAAAGCTAAGTCAAAATATCCACCCCCCCAAATCAAAAGGTAAACACCATAACCACTCTTTTATGGTGCAGTAAAGATACAAATAAAATATGAAAAATTTTTCTGACTTCCACACTTGTGATATTTATTGAAACTTCCTTCACTTGCAGATGAGTATGTACAAACTTTATTTGTTATTAATTATTGTTTCTGTTATGTTATTTTTTAAAAAAATAAATAATTAAAGATAATTGCTATTGATTTCTAATACCAACATATTTTTTGTACTTGAAAATATGTTTATTTTTTCTTTTATGATTCGGTTTAATATGGTTTTTGTATGTTGTATTTTTATGTACTTTAAAGCAATCTGGTTTTTTTATTCATCGTTTGACATAGAATCTTTTACTGTATTCTTTTCCTATTGTATTTCATTTAATATTTTCTAATATTTGTGCAAAAAAACAATTTATTTTAAAAGTTCTAAAAAGTACTTAAGATTATAATTTTGGTTTTGGTATTCCAGAAAGCCTTAATGCATGTTGGTTTCGACTACCAGAATTGTTACATCCAACAGCATTCCTGATTGTAACTGTGGATTTTTATTTCCAAAAATTCCATAACCTATAGTTTATTTTAGTGACATGTGAGTAACTGATGTGATTGTAATGTGTGTAGTTAACTATGGTTGTGAGCCATAGAGTGTATCTCCTCTTTAGTTCAGTTGAATTTCTTCAACCTATCCAGGGCCACCACGAGGAGGATCGCACCTCTACTTGGACCTCATTAACAATTTTTTGAAGAACTTCATCGAAAAAGTTGTTGTTCCAAAGTAGTTAGGTACAGGAGAATTGAGCCCCATAAAACTGTTTTTATACAAAAAAAAATTAACTAATGATATCAATTTAAAAAAAAAAAATTATGACTGAAGCATCGGTGTTGTATTTTTGTTATAAATATGACAAAAATAAGTACCATTCCATAAAATTTATATTAAATTCCAGTAATATTTTTCATTTTATTACTTTCTTTTACATATTTATTTTATTTTTATTATTACAAAAGTACGTGGCAAAGAGCAGATCCATACCTATTTGATTCATAATTACACAGTAAGACAGAAAAGTATTATTAAAAAAATTTTCCTACCATTTTTAATTGATATAAACATTAAAAAATATATTTAGGTAACAGTTTTATTTAACTAAAATAAAATTAAATTTCTGTAATAAGTTATATCTGACATAACTATTTTGACCTCAACACCTACACTTTGCTTGACCCCTCGGTATTAACTGGTCCAGATCAACCAGTTCAATTCATCCCGGTTAGCGACAGTGCTGTTCATCTAAACAGTCTTAATTTGTCTAACTTGTCCAGAGTAGTTCACACGACTAATACGCCAATTTTTGTTCATCTAAACCGTCTTAACTCGTCTATTTTAGTTCACACGACTAGTGCGGCAATTGCTGTTTGTCTAACACCGGATAAATGTCTCTAGCTGATCTGTTACAGTCAATACACTTTATCTACTCTATTAAATAATATGTTATCCTATATTTATCTTATCCAAATTAATACCATGCTTACTCCCCTTAACATTATCATCTAGTGTGCTATAACATATATAGTTTCTCATCTACTGTGCAATTACTAAAATCGAAACGTGAATGAATTTGCTCTGGCCGGAGTTTGAAAATCATGTGTCCATAATTACAAAATCATGCATGTTAATAAACATTCAAAATTTTTAGTGTTATTAAAAGAATTGATGCGTTACTATGGAAATAAAGGTTTTTAGTTACATAATAAAAGACTAAAAAGAACAGGACAATTAATTTTATACGTCTTTATACATTGTTGTAAAGAAAATTGTATTTACAAAAAAAATGTTGTACAAACTTTTAAACTGTTTTACCTACGCTTGAAAAGACAAATCCTTCACTGCGGTCTTACAAATGCTGTGGCGGCCTCCTTACTGGTAGCGTTTTAGCCTTTCATCTGGAGGTCCCGGGTTTGAATTCCAGTCAGCCATGGCATTTCAGACCCAAAAAAATCTGATATGGACACTACATAACATCCTTGTACGATAATCCAAAAACAATACAATTCTAAATTATAATTTTCAATTAATATTAAATAATCAGAAGTTTCCCCAAACCTATTACATTTACACACATATAATAATGCTTATTAAATTTCGTATACACATTTTTAAAAGTACATAAAATTTTATTCTACAAATAACTTCTGATTTTTTCATATTGGTTTTTTTATTGCTATTAAATTATTTATTGTAAATTTTTTTTTACAGTCATGGGTTAATAATTATTAATAAATCAATAAATTTAAATTAAAAAATAAAAGTTAAAAAAATAAAATAAAAAAAGAAAGTTAAAAAGAAGAAAAAACGAGATGATGTCTGATTCGAATCAATGTGCCGCCTTCCTTTGTACGGTTCAAATATTTCATTACTTAAAATTTTATTTAATTATAACGCTGGAACCAATGAAAATAAGTACTTAAATTATGATGTACAGTTGAAATGCTCTCAATGAGGGTTTGTTACTGCAGTTACGAAAAATTTCAAAATCCAAATTGTTTTTTGATTTTTGGCTTTTTTTGGACACTTTTGGTTCATTTGATTGTAAAACAAAGGGAAGGTTCCCGACTAGATGGTACAACAGTCCTAAATCCTAAATTTCAACATTCTATGTCTAACCGTTTTTGAGTTATGCGAGATAAGTACCTACGTACTTAGACGTCACGCCACATTTAGTCAAAATAGATCCAGGATGGTCAAAATGGATATTTCGGTTGAAATCTGGAAATCAAAATTTTTCGCGCTTACAATACTTTCTTTTACTTCGTATAAAGATCTAAAAAAGATACATTACAGCGGTTGAAAAAATTAATTAATTATAATTACCAAATAGTTTAATGAAATACTATATGAATAATAAAAGTAATTGGATAATATAATTACAATTGCCGAAAAAAGTTCGAGAAGTTCTCCTTCCGAAAAAAGGAGAAAAGTTCTCATTTTCTCTGAGAGAATTATACGGTAGAAAGAAATCTATAAAGGAAACGTTACCCATAGAACTGTTACAGGAAAATTTATACATATTACTTACTTCGTTACATATTGCCATGGCCCTCTTCACCTCGTGTACCATCCTCTTCCACCTTTCTCTATCCCCCGCCAGATGAATATCAGCGCCCAGCTGCTGCAAATCCTTTAGAACTTGGTCATTCTACCTCAACTTTGGTCTTCCCAACGAACGTTTTCCTCCTAGCGTGGCTTTCATTACTTCCAATAATCATGTTCCTTGCTGCCTTCTCAGTACATGCTCCATCCAACTTATTCGTTTTGCTCATTCCCCGTTATTTTAAATGGAACTATACATATTATTTCCATAAAATTTGTAGATTCTATAAAGTAGTCTGTTAATAATGATTTTAAACAATTAACAAAACTTGTTTATTATAACATATTTATATATAAAATTTTGGATTTTGTGGACTGTGTACTACCTGGAAACACTAACCTGGAAAATTTTTATTGTAAAATACATTGGTAGTGGGCTAAATAGATATTTAAGAGAAAAGTTTTCCAAATTTAAATAATCTGAAACCGGAATAAATGCTAAGAGACCAAAATAGTACAAGCAGATGGCAGAATTAAAAGAGACTAATAAACTATTTAAAAAAAAAAAACAATTGTTTTAATATTTAAAACAGGACTTGCAGATGTTACTTTAAATAATATACTTAAGGCGTTTTCAACAAAACAGATTTAAACAAGAATTTTGTTTTATTTAGCTGATTTTGATGTAACCCATGATTTTACAAAAATTTTTAATAAAAGGAAAATGGAACAATATCTGATTAACAAATTTGATTTTTCTTTTTCCGCAGAAGAGGATTGTAATACTATTGTGCGATATTACCATATAGTTGTTATAAACTATTTAAGATAGTTGTATAAAAGTTTAAGAGAAAAAATTTACGAAGTAATGTTGTAATTAGATGACTCCATTACATAAGTATGACACTGATTATGCATTCAAAAAATTTTATTCAGGAGGGAAGATCTTGAATAGGATTCTTACGTAATTTATATAAATGTTCCACTTAACTTATATTTGCCAGTTAAATTTTGGGAGTGTAATAAAGATAGTTTGCTATGCAATGGTAACTATCTTTATCATTGCATGGATTACGTTTTAGTATTTAAAATAAAACTTGCAGATGTTACTTTAAACGACTAACTATTTGCCATGTAACCATGTAATAAATCATATAAATTTCAGAATAAAATCTACTTTCCAAATTTCATTAACAAAACGACATGGAATTATAAGATTTGAAGTGACAATTCACAATTATACAACTTTTAAAGACAACGAAAAAGAATTTTTTGACAATTAGAGGCACAGAAAATGTTTTACTAGAATATAAATAATACATTTTTAATATATATATATATATATATATATATATATATATAGATGGGAAAAATTGTGTAGGCAGGCAAAGGTTGGAATATGTAAAACAAATTGTTAGGGATGTAGGATGTAGGAGGTATAATGAAATGAAACGACCGGCATTCGATAGGGAATCTTGGAGAGCTGCATCAAACCAGTCAAATGACTGAAGTCCAATATATATATATATATAATACATTAAACAATACTTCATAGAAGACGCACCATTTTACTCTGTAAAATATATTTCCTTTCCAAGAAGTTGGACAAAAATTTTTGAAGAAATTAAAAGTTGCTGTTTAGTTTCTTACAAAAATTAAATTGCTTACGTAATATAAGTGAATGTAAACCACGAGCCAATTAGTTTTGTAACTTTTATAAAGTATTCAGTAGGATACTTTGTAAAAATTAAACCAGCGGGTAGCAAAGAAAAGATAATAATGTTTATCGCTTTTGGTATTAATCTAATACTAATTTAATTTTTTAGACATTAGATACGAAAACAACAATTCTTTATCTTATATTATAAGAACCTTGTAAAAAGAAGGTGTAAATTATTTCACAAAATGCAGTTTTATATTTCCTATGTTTAAATAAATCATAAATATTAGAATGTCTGGAATAATCGATAATGACAAATGAAAAAAAGAGTGTTTTAAAAAAATAATCTAATTTTTTATAATCTGAAGTTGTAATGTGAAATAAATTTTCCTAGGAGATGAATCATTTTTAAGAGAAGATAGTAAGAAAATTAGAACCAAGTAGATTAGAACCAAGAACACACTTGGCAACGTAAATGTCATTGCATGTAAGAGATTAGAAACTTTAGAAAAGAATTGGATTAACTCTTACGCAGTTAATCCAATTCACAAACGCAAATTAAAACGTGTAGAGGCCCTACCTATTTGTGTAATTACTGGTTAGAAAAAGAGATTTTCGGTAGTAAACAAAATGTAAATTTCAAGTCAAAAATTAAAATCGACAAATTTAGAACTAATCCTACAAAGAACAAGGAACTTTCAGTGTTGGTTACGAAGATTTAAGTTGTATAATTAAAAAAGGTTTTTTTTTTTTAATTTAATAGCAGTTACAATTTTGAAGTATATTTTCGTAATAATTTAAAAATTTTAGTTAAAGGAATTTTTTTCATTTTTCAACGTATTGTTAGCATTTTAATATATATTTATTATTATATAAAAATGTAAAATTGCTTTTAATTTATCATCGAAATAAGATTTACTGATTAACATAAGTTTTTCTATACAAATGCAACTAGGTTTACTCATTATTTTAACCTTACTATAAATTGTTTCGTTGCTAATTAATTTTATTATTATATTTATTATAAATTATAATTCTTTAACCGTAATTCAATTTCTGATGTAAAAACCTTTTTTTGGCGCGTTGTACCGGACACTTTTGTGATAGACTTTTTCATGGAGAAAAATATAGCGTAATCAAAAATTGTCACGAGACGCTGAGCATATATATATATTGAATGGTTTGACGGGGATCTCGATCGAGTGCACTAGTGATCAATGGCGCATGCGCCAGTCACCAAATCAACTGTTACTTATGTCACTTGTAATTGTGATGTCATTTAGTTATCAACTATCGACGACGGTCGAATGCCTTTTTCTTTATCTACGTTTCACTTCCACCGCATACCCCGTACTGTGCGATCTATTCGACTCACTGCTGTCACACATACACCCTCCAATCTACATTACCACTAACACAAGAGCACCGTTATCTTCTTTTACTGTATTGTACACGCCAGGTATTTCCATTCTCGCTCACGCGTTCGCGCGCGCACCCACAAGCACACACACACATACACAGTTAAATTCGTTCATGCAATTGTTATGCTATGATTTTTAATCCCTCGTACATGTGAAAGACACGGAGGTAGAAATTAAACATATATGCGTATAATATATATATTAAAAAAATATATATCAATTTGGGAGATAAAACATCGATGATCCGTCGGTGAATCCCAAAACACTTCTCTTTCTTTCTCCTTCTCTCTTTCTATATACTTACGCATATGCGCATTTACGTTTACATAGATATACAGTAAGGAAAGATGTTAATTCCACTTCTTCTTTCTCCCGCTATTTTTCTCTCTTTCTATATACCAGTACGCATACGAGGGTGGTCGGAAAAGTTTCCGACCTCAACATGAAAATAACAGCACTCGTCGGTGGCAGCACTCGAATTTCGTTGTTCATCTGTTGACAGTTACTCACCAAAATTTCAGCCAT
>JAAAKQ030292899.1:0-10281 GCA_010016005.3 Zanna intricata
GGTTAATTGAAACCCAACCACCAAAGAACACCGGTATCCACGATCTAGTACTCAAATCCGTATAAAAATTTTTATCTCTACTAGTATTTAACAATCATGATCCTATATTGCTTCTAGTAAAGGTATTAAGCCAGTAGAATTATTTAAAAAATTCTTAAAGCAGTTATAATTAGTAATAAATGTTTTATTTCTATTGTTTTTTTAACAATCTTAATTTTCTGTTCTGCAGTCGAAAATGTCATTACTACTTTTTTGGGGATCTGCATTTGATTCTGTACGTATCTTAATCTGTAAATATCCTTTCCAATGAATAATAGATATTTACAATAGTAGTTCGCGAGCTGTTATTTAATCTAGTCGTGTTATATATTATATGTTATATTTGCCGATAAGAAGCTTCATAATTAAAAAAAAAACCTGGTGTCCCTTTAAAGTAAGACTCTATCTCTAAATCCGTGTTAATTCATTTCAATACTGAGATTATTGTAAAAAATAACTTTGCTCTTAAATCTACTTTTTTAACATTACTCAACCTTTCATTCATATGAATGCGGTTGAGTTATTCCATGCGTATGAAATAACTCAAAGGATTACTGTCTTAACAATTATTTTTCAATTTATTTTAAATCTGTACGTAATTTTCTATATAGTAGGTAATATAATTAAAATTTCATATTTTCTGTACAATTTTAATCTATTTCAACAGAATTATATTTTGACTAACGAATTAAAGTTTTACCAATATTGTTTTTTCGTTTTTTATAAAAAGATTTCAGTTACTGATTCATTCATTTATTAACTGATTTAATGAAATTCTACATTCATTTTTTTTCATTAACCTTTTATTTTTAACATGCTAGTATATTTTCAGTTATCTGCTTTAACTTTTTTCTCACAACTTGTTTTTTCTACTACTTTATTTTTGCATTAATTTATTAATTAATTCTACATTTATTGAACTGTTACTTTACAGTTCTAGTTCTTTGAATATTTTATTTTAGTTCTCTTTTTTTAATCCATGTCAAATTTACGCACTTTACACAAAAAAAGGGAAAGGATCTCTTTCTTTATCTACGTCCTTCGTCCTCCGCTTACCCTGTTGTATTCTATTCGCTCGCCTTATTTTTCTTTGACGCTACTTTTCAAAAGTAATTATTTTACTTACGGACTTCTTTTTTATTCTCCCAACTTCGCTGGAAATGATTGTTTAGTTGCTTTTTTGGTTTCTTAAAGCTGTATTTGACTTCATTGCAAGTTTACTCTTTAGTTATTTCCTTTTCATTATCCTTCATAAAAATATTTTAATTTAATTTTTTTTTTTTTTTTTTAATGAAGATTTCACATTTACTGTTGTAATTACAATCTTTTTTATTTCGTTTATAATATTTTGTATAAGTATATCAATCGCAAGACCACTGTTAGAAACATTGCTTTTCCCGATGTTTTCTGCTATTGTTAATACAATTTTCATAATCGTATGTAAACTAATGCTGAATTTTCTGTCATTAGAGAAGTAAAAATTATACTTAATGTATTAAAATAAATCTCCCTCCACTGTTTGAAAATATTTTTATGATCATTTTAGGGTGATTTACCCGAAAATAAAATATATTGTAAAATATTTTTCGAAACGAACTATTTTGACAAGTACAATTTTCTCTTTTTTTTTTAATTCTATATTTAAATTAAAACTTAATTATTTTTAATTGTAGTAAATTAAAGAATTTTTTATGTAAAAATAAATTCGGAAGTGTTTTACAAAAAAAAATTATTGATAAATTAAATTTTTTTAAATGCTTATAAATAAATAAATATGCTTAAAATTAATAATCTATCTTATATCTGAGAGCTTATTATTTACGGAAATTAACCATGATTTAATTGAATTTTTGAATTTTTTTTTTCCTTTTAATGAAAGAAGTTTCAAAAACAAGTAAAAATCCTCCGGTACAAGCTGCGTTTAAATTACGACCAAGCTCAAATTGTAGTTCGATTTTCATAAAAACGAGTTATCCTTTGAAATGATGCTTGTACAGGCAGTTTTCTATTTTTATGTAAATAGATTAATATATTCCTTATTCACACTGTCATGTTATTAAATTGAACCTTGACATATTTTCAAAATTTAATATAAATGTTGAAATAAAATTAGTCCTTGCCTTATTATTACTATCAAATTATCATTCCTATTTAACTTATTAATAATTAATCAAAAAACATAACTAATTTAAAACGAACGTGTGGATACGTCCACTGTATATTATATGTAATGACGTAATATCCTATATATGACGTGAAAATAATTAGAATTATCAATTTTCAGGTAATCTGTTTAATATGTACGCCTATGAATATTTATCAGGCTATCCTTCTGCCCAATACTGTATTTGTAATCCCTATCCGATTGAATTTATGTAAAAATTATTTTCTTGTTATACAAATCGATGTATTTTAAAAGAAAAAATTCTGTCATCAATATCTGTTTTGAATCAGTTTCAGTATTTAATAACTCAAATTAAAATCTGATTGTGATCTTTTGTCAGTTGTTTAATTTATAAATTTTTTTTTTTTTTGTTTTCTTATATAAAAAATTTTTACAGCAAATTGTATTTTTTGAAATAAAAATTAAGAAAAAAGACTTTTACTTCGCTGTAGTATATGACGGAGGGAAATAATTTCTATCAGTCAACAATTACATCTCCTACGATTTTTGGCTTTTTTTTTTACTTTTTAATACTGAAATATAAAAAATAAAAAAATTTATCACGAAATTCTATTTGTGTGCTTGATTGTTGATTTTGTACTCTGCTTAATTTTATATTAAGATATCGAGATCCAAAGGAACGGTTAAAACCACAATCATGTAATTCTATCTTTTATGTCCTGTTCTATTACATTTGTAGTTTGGTTTTTAAAAAAAATTGGATGAGGCGTCGGGTGATATTTAATGGACTCTATAAATGATATTTAGTTAATCTCTACTTGTAATCGAAGGAGGAGACGCTCACTGTAGAGGACAACAGTTTTACCACTTGTCATCAACCACTTGCTTTTTGCTTATTGACTATAACAGAAGTAATATTCATAGTGTAAAAGTGTAATGTATATCATTCTCCTGGTAATATATATACTTCACTCAATATGAACAAATATTATGCAAGTTTAATGTTCATGAGCCCAATATAATCAACATTAAATATACTGTAACAATGACCTGTAAAACATACCTGAGTAATGGATTCGGGCCAATTAAGAAGAAAGTAGTAGAAAATATAATAATGGGAGAAAACCACAAAGGGGCTAAAAGAAACCCTTTTAATAAAGGTAACAGTTCCGTTTAACAATCTTCTTTTGTAATACTGCCCACGGCACACCTAAACAGATATTGTTCGGTGAGAAGTTTCACCAGATTATTTCATGGGAATGTGTAAGGGCGAAGACGATCAATCAGCTCGGTCTGAGATGTTACGATATTAGTCTGCGAGAAGAGTTGTTTTGAGATGTCAGTCAGCGAAAGTATTCTGCGATGAGGTCAGTGAAGGAGTAAATTAATTCGACGTGATTAAGGTGACGTCACAAGTATTCTTCCAGTACACGAAAACAAGAAATGGTTGGACGAGTTACTATCAGACTATAAATGAAAGAGGTATTATACTAAATTTAATTCATAAACTGTTAGGATAATTTTATTTGTGAACAGCAAACGTATTTGCAGAAAAAAACTTTACAATTTTCGTATCTATTTTACTGTTGTTGTTAATAAAAGACCTACTGGTTTAAAGTATTAAGACATAATAATGTCTTTTGTCAGTGGAACTGAATTCTGCTTTTTGTTATTTAACTATTATATTATTACTTTATATTATTTAACTGTGATAAATCCTGATGATTTCTTGAAATTCTATTTTGTATCTAATCACTGTCTATTACTATTATTATTATAACAGTAATAGTTTGTACTCGTAGTAATTGTTCTCATTTATTATTCGTATTACTTACGTTTATTGTTACTTGAGTTTATGTTATCTTGTTATTATGTGTGTATATTAACGCTTTGTATAGATGTTTTGTGTTCAATGTACAATATACCAAGGGTTAAGTAGCTGTTTTTTGTACCAAATAAATAAATAAATTATTATTATTTTATTATTATCCTTTACTGTTATTATTATTAATTTTTCTTGTTTTACTTATGTTCTTAAACCAATAAATTGTATTATACTATTATTTTAAATTGTTAATCTCTCAATATCCCGATCTAGCCGCGAACATGTGACAATACATATAATGTTAAGTTTATTGGAATTTTACGATAAGCAATAAACTAAAGGCTTTCAACAAAAATTTGTACCTCTAACATGGCCATTTGTCTGTTAATTTGTTAGGTAAGTCAACATCATTAGACAATGCGTAAAACTTCTCAGGAGTGGTCGACCTGAGATTGCACAAGACTACATACATTTCATTTACATTCATACACATCATCTTCTGAAGAAATATCTTAACGGTATTTCCGGAGGCTAAACAGATAAAAGAGAGAGAGAGAGACAATGCGAAAAAAGTATAAATAAACATTTATATATATATATATATATATGCGAGTGTATTTTTTTTTTTTTTTGTGTGTGAGTTTACGTGTGAAAGAATATTACATAACGAATAAATGGTTATTGTTCATAAATGGTCAACAACAAACAGCTGTTGTCGTTTTAGATATTTCCAATATAAAGCGTAAATTTAGTTTTTATATTTCTAAACTATTTTAATCTCCAATTCATATTCCCCTTCATAGCTTGTTTACTTTTTATGTAGGTCGGATAGGTAGACAGCATTAAACTTAAAATAAGCAAATTGATATCTTCCTCTTTAACAAAAGTTTAGAAATGCAAATAACTGTTTAATTTTTGTAATTCAGATATATTTGAAAAAGAAGAAATTGAAAGTTCAAAAACTTTTAGATTTTGGATCACTTGTCTTTATTTAAAAATAAAGTTTTCGTTTTATCATTTAATTCAGTTTTCCGTCTAATTAATTTTCGTGTTGTTCTATTAATACTATTGAAATTAGCTATGTCAGTAATATTTACGTATCTTTATAAAATTATTCCCTGTTTTGTCTTCTGATGATGATGATTTAATTATCGAAATTGCCTAGTTTAATTTTTAAGTAAAAGTTTTTTAAACGGTTTTTGAGCATAATTTTGTTTTTCAATCTATTCGTGAAATATCAGAAATTTTCCTTTTTTTTAACGTTCCCCAGAGTCTGAAAATATCTGTTGACTATAATATATTTTTTTTTTTTTGATAAAGAAAAATTACTTTTTCCGATCTGTTACGTCTTGTTATTCTGTTTTTGAAAATCAATTTATCGTTTTAATAAACTGTGTTTGTTTATACATGGAGCTTTTAATCTTTTAATTTTAAAACTCCATTTCGTATTATTTTTTTTTTTTACTTAATTATCCGTCAAATGGAATACAATTAGTTGTAAAATATTGGTCAAAGTATTACTATGACAAGGTATTAGTAATTCTAAGTTGGTCAAGGTATTAACGGTTAATTTATTAGTCGCTTAATTGAGTATTTTTTTTTTTTTTAATTTTTTGCGTGTGTCACTTGAAGGAAAAAAAAGCAGGATAGGATAATCAAATAAATTAATTTTTTTTAGTTTTCAGTTTGAAACCAAATTTTAATAATGAATTGAAGTTTAATACAACAAAATTATTCCTTTCTGCGCGTCAGAAGGCAGAGGTAGATTTTAGGTAATAATTAGGGGATGAAAAAGATTTCCATGAAGTTAAGAAGCCGGCCTCCGTGGCGCGAGTGGTAGCGTCTCGGCTTTTCATCTGGAGGTCCCGGGTTCGAATCCCGCTCAGGCATGGCGTTTTTCACACACGCTACAATTCATTCATCTCATCCTCTGAAGATATACCTTAACGGTAGTTCCGGAGGTTAAACAAAACAAAAAAAAAAATAAATAAATTTAAGAAAAACTTCAAATTTACTCAATACGACAATGGTTGCATGTGAAAAATGTTTCTCATATTTAGCATACGACAAGATCCATATTCTTACAGTGCCAAAAACATTTTAGTCTTGACGTAAGGTTTGGTAATATCAAAAATTGTAATATCAAATTTGGTAACATGAAATTTAGCATACGACAAGATCCATATTCTTACAGTGCCAAAAACATTTTAGTCTTGACGTAAGGTTTGGTAATATCAAAAATTGTTACAGACAAAATTTTTAAGTAATGTTTAGAGGACTAATGACCACTTTAAAACGATTCGATACTGTATCTATTAAGGAAAATATGATTTTTGTCTTCGAAACGCCATGTTTTCCTTTCCCTGGGCCAACGTTTGGTGATATCAAAAAACTTTACTTAGATAAGTTTTAGGCCCTTATCCAAAGAATAGTAGGAACTTTAAACGAATTCGATATTTTACTTAATTAGAATGTTATAGCGATATTTTATTTTTTCGAAAAAGCCTCCCTCCCATTTCCACCCCCATGACCCGATTTCGCCCATTAACGAACCCGACCGAGATTTTGAGTCGTTATATTTTATGTATAAATTTGAAAGTGATTGACACAAAATTACGGCGGTTATCTAGTCTACAAGAAAGTGAAATATATATATATAAATGGTACATGTAAATTTTTTAACTGGTGGTGGTTTTGAGGTCTGCGGGATGTGAAACGCGAAGATATGTCGAAATTTTCGGAAATCGAATAATAGTATCCATTACAATAGGGTAGCTTTCTTATGAAATCTACCTAAGAAATAGATCATAAATAAAACAAGGCATGATTTTTTATCGTTTAGTATGAACAGAAATATCAAGATCATCGGTTAAAAATGATGATTAAAAAGAAAAATAAGCTAATAATATGGTACTACGCGCGCGCGTGTGCGTGTAGTATATCCGTATATATATATACATACACTCATAAGTTTCACTATTGGAAAAGTTTGATTAATGAAAGTTTCGAAACCTTAATATAAACCTTGGTGTACTCGTATAATAATTAGGGAATGCTTGGTTTATGTATATTATCTCATTCTGAACGCGAGTGAATGCACACATAATATGCAGAAGTTTTGTTCGCGGTAGTATTATCAATGCCAGCGTTATATAGGTTTTGTGGTATATTTTTCTTTGAGTTAATCACTATTACACCGTTTTCAAGTGTTATTAGTTTAACTATTAATAATTTTCGTTCGATTATTAAAGTTTGATCAATTTACGTACATCTTTTATCGGTATATTACTTTTGTTTTCAAAGTATTCACAGAAGAGCGGTTTATGAGTTGTCTTTTATCGGATAATATCTGCTAATACAGTTTTAATTATACATACACATTACACATATTTTGGCTTATTTAATACATCACGGCCGATTCATTTAGTTGCATTTTTGCAACTAAATGCATGTTGCAGTTTTTTTTTGGGAGGGAAATAAAATTCAAAAATTGAAATTTTTGAATTGCGAATTTAATTTTCGAAAGGCTTATAGGATAAAGTGTCTTAGTACTGAGATTTCAGATTATTTTCTTTTTTTCATGTTATTTTAGTTTCTATTTTACAAAGTACAAGTAATAGAAAATCTCTTGTAAATTTTTCTTTCGTTTTTTCCTGATGCAGTCATTTTTTTTACCATACTCTCTCGGCTTAAGTTATTTGTATTACATTTTTATCGTAATTTCAATAATTTTTTTTTTACTTAATTTCATAAAAAAATTTATGTTTCAGTTATGGAATTTTATAGTGTTGATTTCACTTTTTTGTGTAAAATCTTATTTAAAAAATGTGCGGTATAACCATATAATTCCTAAAATTTTAGTTAATAAAAACTAATTTTCAAAAATGTTATTATTTTTTCGATTAGAGTGTTATAAAATTTTTTTTATTTTTATAATATTAAACGTATTTGAAATTTTTATTAACTTTGCGATAATGTTATTTAAGATTTTCGTTCCACAATTGGGGGAGTATTTCCAGTTTATGAAATGATATTATTACTTAGATAAGGGAAACTACTATTCATTTTATCAGAAATATTACGCAGATATGCTTTGCGTTGTTACATTTTCTATTTGTTAATTAATCTCTCTTAATTCAACTCGAAGTATATTCCACTTAATTATAAACAAGTACGTATGGGTACGTTTGTATTATTATGATATCAGAATTAGGTTATTATATAAGAGGTTCGTTACCTTTAATTCACGAAGCGTGCTGATGTTGACAGAATTTGCAATTTACGCAAAAATCACTGTAAATTTCGTACATCTTGTACAATTATAAAAACGTTTTACAGTTATGTAGCTTTATTATATCCATCGAAACCTGTTTTCCATCAGTAAATATATATATAAATTCGTTTATAGTAAAATTTACGTGTAACTAAGAGCAAAACATCTCTCTACAAAATAACACTATTAATATTTCATCAAATTCTTTTCTTGAAATCTTCATAAAGACCAGAATTTTTTTTTTTGTGGTTCTCGCTGTAAATAATTTCTTTTATCCCACAGATACAACTGATTATTTAATATAAGTTACATTTCGCTAGATTACCTTTAAAATTCATATAAGAAAAAAATAAGATGAAATGTATTGTTAACCGACGATTAAAATATCACTAAATTTTAACGAATATTGAAAAAGTAAAGATGTTTGAGTATGTTTGTATTACGATTATTATGTATATAAAATGTTGTGTGTATTGATTACAAATTAAAATAAATAATATATTTTTCGTTAAAATTATTATTTCGCGCTTCTTTGGAGATAATCGTTCTGGTTGTTAAAAAGTAAAGAAAAGAAGAAATTAAACATATAGTTAAAAAAATCCATTTTAACATTTTTTTGTTTTAATATGCGAAGATCTACTTTTATTTAAATTTTTTTAATTTAATAAAAATCTTTTTTATTTATTTTCGGGAATTAATTTACACCTATTAAAATTTTGATTTGTTTATTATTCACTTGTAATAAAATGAATATTTTCTTTAAATATTTTATATACTTAAAAATATATATTATTCCAAAAAAAAAATTAGAAGAGGAGAAACGCGTTGTTTCAATTTTCTTTCTCCTTTTTATTCAATTTTGTTGTGGACATATTTGTCCGTTTTCTTTTTTTTTATCGAAGTTTACTCAAAATTGAGAATTTAATAAAAAGCAGATGAGGTTTCCGGAATGAGCTCCAACTTTTCCATTTAAATAAGATACGGTTGATTAGTTTGCTAATTAATAAGGGTTTAGTTTCTCTTTTCTTTTTCACTTGCCTTATTCCCCTCTCTTTCTATTATTTAACAGTGTTTAATAATTAACTCACTTAAGGTTTAACAGCATTTTTTTTCTGTTTAATTCACTGTAAAATTTTATACTATAATATTTATTAGCTGTAATGTTGTAATTAATCTACTTGTTATTTTATAAGCAAGTTTTTTTAATAATTATAAAAAAGCTTTAAGTATTTTGTCAGATAGGTTTTTTCTTGGAAATATCTCTAAAAGAAATAATTCGTATTATATTTCAATTAAAGCCAGTTTTCTCTTTATCTGCTAATAAGAAAGAGCATTATTATATCAAATTATTTTTATAGATTTAAAAAAAGTAAGCACCAATATGTTAAAAAAAACTCAACCATTTTGCATGCGTTTTCATTATAAAATCATAAATATAAAATTTATTTTACAGACTTATGATCGGATTACGTTATTTTCAGTTGTGTTAAATTACAACAAAATCGTCTTTTACCTCAACACGGTTTATTTTAGTATTTTATGCATGCTATAAATTTAAAATAATTTTGAAATTAAATTCCAGCAATATGAATGATATATTATTCAACATTTTTGTTCTGAAAAAGTTGGCTAAGAGTGGACAGAGTGTTGTAGTTATCCGGAGCACGTTGCTTTGTAGGTATGGTAGTGTATACTTATACGTATTGAAGTGTTATTAAGTTGTTTATATAAAATGAATTTTAAAATGATTGTTTAAATTAAAATGTATAAAGATAATAAATTAATAATTGAACATTAATTATGTATAAATTAATAATTGTTTAAATTGTAGAAGGAATAAAGAAAAAAAGTAAGTATATTAAAAATAATGTACACCCACACCCACATATAACATTGTACAGGGTGTCCCATATAAAACGCAACCCAACCTTATATTGGTAGTTATTGAAATAATAAAAAGGCATGTGTAAATGTAAATGTAATTTTTATTATTACCATCCATTACCTTACATTTAGAGT
>JAAAKQ030292910.1:0-10281 GCA_010016005.3 Zanna intricata
TGGATAAAGTTACAAATGAAGAGGTTCTGCGGCAAATCGATGAAAAAAGAAGCATTTGGAAAAATATAGTTAAAAGAGACAGGCTTATAGGCCACATATTAAGGCATCCTGGAATAGTCACTTTGGTATTGGAGGGATAGTTAGTTGGGAAAAATTGTGCAGGCAGGCAAAGTTCGGAATATATAAAACAAATTGTTAGGGATATAGCATGTAGAAGGTAAACTGAAATGAAACAATTGGCACTATAAATGGAATCTTGGAGAGCTGCATCAAACCAGTCAAATGACTGAAGACAAAAAAAAAAAAAAATGTTAAGGTACGGTACTTTTTTTAGTTTACGTTAGAATGTCAGTCAATATTAATTTTGCTATACTTTTAATTTATTTTGAACAATACCTTTTTTTCATTTTATATTTTACTCAAACCTGAGTATATATAACTGACATTTATTCACCACATAATCTGCAGATGAACTTATCTAAAGTAATTTTTATCTATTGTTTTCTCAATTCCAATATTTATTCATCCTGGTGAATGTATGACTAATTCTAATTAACATCATTTTGGTCACCGATCACCGTAGTGCGAGTGGTAGCGTCTTGGCCTTTCATCCAGAGGTCCCGGTCAGGCATGGCATTTTTTTACACATGCTACATTTCATTCATCTCATCCTCTGAAGATATACCTTAACGGTGGTTCCGGAGGTTAAAAAAAAAAAAAAACATAATTTTGGTCAAAATTTTGGTGAAATTCAGTTATGGTTATCTTTCTTTTTTTATGTTGAACATGAGAGGACACAACAAATAATTGACAGTACAAATTTTTAATATTCCAACATTTATTTTTAAACAAAGATACAATGTATAAATTAAAAACAGGTAAACTTATTAAAACAAAAAACTAGAGATAGTTAGTTAATCTTTTATGTACTCTTATGTACTCACAATGAGAAAAATGAGTACGAGTATGTGTAATAGACTGATTTTATTTGCAGAGCTGTTTGAAGTTGTTTATGATTTAGTTGTACTTTATAATAATGTGTTTTATAGTTGTAATTTATATTAATTACAATTATCTACATTACTTAGGATTTTTCCTGTTAATTTACACTTTTCTGACTTGTAGTAGAATTTTATAATAAAGTTCAATACTTTTTTGTATTTTTTTACTTTTTATAAGATAACTATTAAAGTTTTAGAGAAACCTAAAACTCAAAAGTGTAAGGTTTAAGGAATTTCTTGTTGTTTTTAGTCCTATGATTCCAGAAAAAAAAATTCTGCATGTATGTGTGTTCCCACACACATTTGTGCATGACAGATTCTGTTTTGCTTATTATATATGTAGTGAATGTGTTAACCTGAAATTTTGTATAGTGATTGGTACTTAGGGTACTGTTGGTATTAAATTTTTGTGAAAGTTGGATGAGGTGGTTTGATAGGATAGTTTTTCTCTAATCCATGAATTTTATCTTAAGAAAAATGCAATTTGGTGAAAATTTTACCAGGCAACATTTGATAACTTAAGTTGTGAAAAGGACTGTATAAATTAAATATTAAAAAAAAAAAAACTACCAGCAATAGTCACTGCATCAGCACTGAAGGTGAAAATGTTTTGAAATTGTTAAAAATGCTTTACTTATAAAAAAAAAAAAAAAACTGGTTCAGTTATTTGTTTCAGTCCTTAGTTTTAAATACGAGAGTAATTCATGATTTGGACTATTAATTATATATAAACTGTTATTTAAATTTGATATTGACTAAGCGTCCATCAGTACTTTCTAAGTGAAAAGTCATTACATTCCGCTTCGAAATAACATGTATTGGCTACCAATGACATCACACCAGAAATTTACTTTGTATTCTACTTTTGAGTTCTACCATGTATTCCATGTACCAATGCTGTAAATAACAAGACTGCATGGACAATGCTGTTGCCATATAAATAGCTGGTGAATGACATGAACTGGTTAGACTGATTCATGGATTTTTTGTGCAATAGGTGATATTTTAGTTAAATATTTTTGATTAAAAACAAAGTTAAAGTCAACTAAAATATCTTCAGACCTGAAAATATACTCTTTAAAAAATTGTAAACATAAAGAATAAATGTGTTTCCTGATGCAATGGATAAGAATAGGCAACAAATGTTAGTAAAAATAATCTATTGTTAATAGATTATTAACTAATCATAAGATGGGGAAAAATTGAATAAATGACTAATTTGAAAATTCAAGAAATTTAAATATATTATTATAAATTTGCACTTATTTGCACACAAGTTAATCATTTATTTATAAAATGTTTTATTATTTTAGATAATTTTAATAGAACAAAATTGGACAATTAATAAGACACTATTTTTATGTGCGTAAATGTTCTGTTTATCCTAACTTCCATCAAATACATTTTTGCCACAAGTTCTTGGTAGTTTCTGATAAAATTTCATGATGAAAGATTTTTTAATTTTATAGTACAAAATTTCAACGTAGCACAAAAATTATTTGATTTGGGAAAACATATTTTGCACTATTAAAAATTGGGTAACTAATAATGCCTTTAGAGGACAGATGATAAGTATGAGAAATGTATTTCTCATACATTATATCATAGTTTATGTAATTTTAATTATGATAATGTGAAGAGTTTTTTTTTAGATTCCTGTGTGCTGAGTAGCACACTTTCAACAATAGCTCTTTTTCAACTGATGTTAAATTTTTCAATGTACCACAGTATTTTGTTTCTTCAGACAGTTTCAAAGGAGTGTTGAACTGGATTTCATACTTTTTTATTAGATAGCTTCATAATAATTTGAAGCTTAATTATAACTTTCCTCATAAAAAAACCAAATGTTATAATTTTCCTTGCATAGAATAAAGGTATTAATTTTTGTGTGAAAGAACAGAAAAAAAAATTAATAAATAAATAATAAATAAGCAGAAATACAGTTACAAATGAAATTGATCATAAAATTATTGTTTTAAGATCAAATAAAACCAAACTAAACTGAAGCTAGTTAATTTACAACACATAATTTTTATTAAACACAATAAAGGATATATTATTTTTAAAATGGAAAAAATTTTCTCTTTTTTTTTTTTGATCAGCATGATAAAATGTAATAATACTTAAAATTTGTGGCTCCTGTAATTCAACTATTACAGAGGGATGTGATAACTTTACAAGGATCTTCTGGGAGCTCCCAGAAATTACTGCTCTGGGAGAAAATTTTGTTATTACTTTGTTACCATTTTAAAAGAAAAAAATTATTAATATTTTTTGTTTTTAAAGATTAAAATCAGAAAATTAATGGGCTTAGAAATTATAAAATAAATGATAATAAATTATATATAATCAGAAATATTTTCCTTTAAAATATTTAAGTAACTTACACTTTCCAGTGAAAGCAAGTGTTCTTAATTTTTAATAATATAAAGTGTGTTTAATTTTTGATGGAATGGTGACCTGGAATATTTATTTCAGTATGCCGTGTTTAAAAGTAACATATGTAAATTTATAAAATCCTAGATTGATTTCAATCAATTATAAATTAAAATTTTTAATACTGAAACAGTTTTTTTTGTATAGTCAATACCCATATTCTTTCTGTACCAAATTATAAACCAAATTGATCCACCTAAGTACAGAAATATATACATTAAATAAGATGATATTTACCTTATATCATATTTATAAAAATGTCTTTGTGGAAATCCACATCCTCAATTATATTTTAAATTTTTCGTATTGTTTAAGTGAAATGTAGTTTGATACGAACAGTTTAAAATGTAGTAAATACAGCTGAGGATTTTGTGGGTTTCCAAAAAAACATTTTTGTAAATATGAAATAAGGTAGATGTCATTTTATTTAATATATATTTCTGTTCTTAAGTGGATCATTTCGGTTTATAATTTATATATATATATATAATAATAATAATATATATATATATAATTTATTAAAATTAAACTTTTTGTACTCCAAACTTCCTCTGTACATTAAATTTAGCTTTGTATAATATATATTTTTTCAGCCATTCAGAAAAGTACAGAATTAAAAGAAACACTCTTACCTTTATTTTTTTTCTTCTTATCAAAGCGCTTTCAGGCCTAAGCCAATCATCAGTGATGGTTTTTTAAATACGCTTTATTCACATTTACACAAAATATAACATCTTTTATCGATTAAAATATATATAAAAAAAATTTAAATGTTTGTTCTATGATTTTAAAATTTTGTTATTGTTTACATTTTACCTTAATTTTTCATGAAAGTACTTTCCCGGGCGCTCCTGCATCCTCAGTCATGATTGAAATAATTCTGTTACTGCAAATTAAAAATTTTAAAATAAAAATACTTTACTTAAAATAATGAAAATAGCATATTAATTTACAGGAGTGCTGCTATCTTTGCATTTTTTTATAAGACTGTTTCCTTTAAATGCTCTCTGATGTTTTATCAAAGTGTTATTTTGTTTGTATTTATAAATGTAACTTAATATCTTTCTAATATATTTAATTTTATTACATCTTTTTTAATTACCAATATTTCTAAATGTATGTTAATATCACAAGTAGAATGTTTATTGCTTATTAGATAAACCATATTGTTGCAATATTAGATAAACCTAATTTATTATTTTTGCAATATCTAGAATGCTCAAGAAATCTAGTGTTACAAATCTAGAAAAACATCTAGTTTTATTATATAATAACAGAATTATTTCAATTATGACTGTGGATGCGGGATCTCACAAAAGTACTACTTTCATGAAAAGGTAAGGTATGTCTTATCACAATATTCTGTATTAGGTGGTTTATTTAAGAGAATATAAATACAATTTAACCATACAGAGAAATAATATAAATTGTAAAAAGACTAATTTCAGTAAAATAAGATGGGTGTGTGTGTTTACATATATTGTACAGTAAAATAAAAAAATAGCAATTTCAAGGTAAAAAACTGAAAATTCAATGTAAAACTCAACTTCACTTGAAAATTCAATGTAAAAAAAAAAAAAAAAAAAAATTGAGCTGATGATTATGATAAAGAAGGTAATAAAATTAATTAATATTTTTATTCTATTATTTTTGAATAAAAATGTTTTAAAAAAATTTAGCCAAAAATTGATTGTGAAATGATAATATTCAAAATAATACAAGTATAACAGTTCCAGTGAATAAAATATCACTTTTTCCCTTTGGTTTGTTAGTTTTATGGTAGGTGAAGTTAGAATGTTATCACCATATTACATTACAATTAAAAAAAAACAAAAAAAAAAAAAACTAATAGTTTAAATCTTTTGTATGTTGTATTAGAAATGATTTATTTAACTTTCGATGCAGACTATTTAAAATGTATTCTGTTTTTTATTTTAAAACATATAACAAAGACCTTACAAACTATTAATTATAAATAGTATATGCTAACTTTTGTGAAACCATCTAAAATATACACCTTTCAACATATTTTTAATTTTTTCTGTTTTAGGATCTGGTGTATCAGAACTAGATAAATTTTGAAATCTAATATAAGGTTGATATCCAGATTCATTTGCAATATATTCAACAATCTGTTGAATACCATCTCTCCCATTAACAAAGTAATCACCAGTTTTACTGTTATCAATAAAACCTTTTTCATGATGTCCTTGGAATGTCTGAGTTTGATTAAATTCATAAAGTAATCCAGAAGGATCACTAGATGATATTTTTTTATTAATAGTTACATTTTCAGGGTCTGTAAATTTTGTGTTAGTTCCTGTTTGTGGATTTCTTGAAGTGCTGATAGTTCTTTGCATTGGTATATTATTAGGTATGTCATTTAAACCCATTTTTTGAATAGACATTAACTTTGTTGTTTTTGGAATTTCATTAGGTTTAATATCATTTAATTTAGACATCATATATGAAACTGGACTAATGTTAATTTTTTGCTGTTGATTATTTAGATTTTGCTCTTTAGTTTTTTCATTTATATATTTTTTTGTTGCTTCTGTAGTTGTAGGAATAAGACATCCACTACATCCTTGAATCCCACTAATTGACAACCTCATATTTGGTTTTACAGTTGTACTAGGTGCTGCGCTTGGAGCAATGGTCATTCCTTCATTTGCTGAAAAAAGAATAAGATAAAAATTAACTTATCTGAAAATAATGACTAGAAATTAAAGAATTTAAAAATAATTTTACTGAAAGTTTTGAATTCATTAAAAAAAAAAAAGTTAAAATTATGAGCTGGAATACTTTTGAGATTTGTTGCCATGAAAGCTGATTGTTTTATAAAATAAAAAAGGAATAAAATAAAAAAAAAGAAATGTAATTTTTAAAACTTAATGTCATGGGGCTGGGGTGTAAGTCGAGCAGAGGGCTGGATGTCTGTGTTTTAGATTGGGTTGAACAAAGTCAAGTTTTTATCTTTGTTGAATCAACAAGATGAAGTTCACCAAACAGCATAATAAAACATTATAACACTATAAAATTATTAAAGTAATAAGTTATTCAATTTCTAATACTGGTATTTTATTAACAGTACTTTTTATTAACAGCAACGTCTTTAGCAAAGTCACCGTTATCGCTGTAAAGGGTTAGGAAACGCCAAAGAACAAAATCAAATAACATAATTAATCTGTGTTGAGTTTCTTCAATTAATATGTTAATTTGTAAAATTTTGTATATTTATAAGTGTAACTTTTTCATGTTGAGATTTTGATTTTTATGTACCTTGTGTAAAATTTGTAAACTGTTGAGATTAATGTCTCAAATGCATATTGTGTATCTACAAGATAATTTGTAAAATTTGATTCTGTTGTTGTGTGTAGTATTTGTGGTTTATCACAATTAAAATTTGGAAAATAACTTGTTAGTTAGTGTTAGTTCACACTCTAGTAAAAAATTCTTGATTCTAATCCCTGTTATTGCATATTTTCAACATGAACATGTAGACAATATGCACCAACCAACAATTTACGAGCTTGCAGAGACAAATTTACTACCCAATGTAGCAAACAGAATAAACACTTATTTTTCATTTAATAAGCTCTGTAAATCTGTCAAGAAGTAGTTTGTTTAATCTATGCAAAATAATGTAATAATTTAAAAATAAAATAAATCTGCACATTGTAAAATATAGTAATGAATGAAAAAATATTATTTATTAAAGATGTATTTAATTAAAAGGAAAAAATAAATAGATTATTAATTTCCATTTAAATAGTGATAAGTATTATTACAGAGGACTCTAGGAAAATTTTGCACTACAATGGAATGGATCATCAAAGGGAGTTTCAAGTTAACTCACGTTTAGACACGTGTTAACCAACCAGACGTATTTGATTAACACAAGCAGAATGGTTGGTTAGCAGAAATGTCACTGCTCAGTGTCATTAGCTTTTTTAGGGAAACGTAGTAGTGCTGTCAATTTGGTTGAAAAGTGAATACTGGGAAATTTTGCAGATGGGTTAAGTGTTTTTCAGTGTTTCGAGGAAATGACTCCTGTGCTTGGAGAGGATTGTCTTCATTGTACAATAGTTAGGTGGTACTGAAAGAGTTAGGTGGTACCTAATAGTTAGGAAAGTTTGAAATAGGAAATTCTTGCTTTGAGGACACACCAAGGTCAGATCAGTCTTCGTCTTGACTAAGGGAAACATTGCTGCAATATGAAAAAATACTTGATACAGGCAGGCATGTGACTTACCACCAAATACAGGTGTTAATGCATTAATGCACCAACAGTTTGTACTATTCTGTGAGATCACCTTCAAGTTTGAAAGCTGTTTACCCAATGGGGATGTTGCATAATTTGACAATAATGATCAGGTGGCTGTCATACTTCATGATGCCGTTAAGCACTGAAAAAGAATTTGTTAATGGGAATTCTTCCTATAAGAACTGTATTATCACAAGTGGTGGAACTTGGCTGTACTCTTATGATGTCCAAATCAAGGCTTAGAACCAAGTGTGTGTGTGTGTGTTAGAAGATGAGGAGACTCTCGTGGTCGTATGAAAATCCCATGGCTGTTGAAAAAGAAGAGAATGGTAGCCATTTTTATTTAGTGTGAGAGGAGTTTTATGTTGGAAACTCAGAAGACAGTAAAGGGAAGTGTTATACTGAGAAATTCCTACCTAAAGTTATTAAATGTCTCAAGAAGTTATGGCCAAACACAAGGATGGAAATATAGTTTCTTCACCATGATAATGCTCTAGTGCCCGCTCCAAAGTTGCTCCAACTCTTTGGCCAGTACTTTAACAGAACTGTTAAAGCATCCTACCTACAGTTTTGCTCTCACTTCATGTGACCATGCTGTTCCCTCAGGTGAACAAAAGAAGGCAATTTACATTCAGTGATGACCTCCTAAGGATGTGGGACAATGAATGTGCCTAGATCTCTGACAAAACATGGCAGAGTTTCTTTGAAGAGTAGGAGAAGTGTGTAATGCGTTGTGAAAATTATTTTGATATATTAAAAAATATAACGTTATACTGAAAAACTTTCCTAATGCCCTTTGGATATATTATTTAAATTGTTAATTTTGTACAACATTGTTAATGAAATAACAACTAAAAAATGAATTATTCATCTATAACACATTATGTCCATCTATATCACTATTAGTATGGAAAGATGCAATAAAAGATTCTGTTACAATATCTAAAATTGGTTTCTCTCCCAAAGAAACAGCAAATTCTTTAATCTTTTCATATAAGTACTTTTCTACAAGTTATATTCATTTAGTATTGTTTAGTAGACATTAATTTACAATGTTTTATCAGTAACAATGTTTATCACATTAAACCAAATGATTGCCGCCTAAGTAATTAGAATGCTGGAGAGATAATGCAACATGTTGAAAACAGTTCTAATTATCTTGATATGTTTATATTTAGGATGAAGCAACCTTTCATATGTGCGGGAAAGTTAACAGGGGCAATTGTAAAATTTGGAGTACTGAAAACTCTCATACAGTAATTAAAAATGAAAGGGATACCCGAGAGTCAATATTTAGTTAGGACTGCATAAAAATGGCATCATTGGTCCTTTTTTTTCATGGAACTCAATGTGACAGGACACATATACCTTGACATAGTTTGAGAACTTTGCTGTTCCTCAGATTACAGCAGGCTTCAGTTTCCAAAAAAGATGTTACCACCACACTTTCATCAAGGTGTTACTATGCTATTAAACAACAGTTATTCCAGATGTTAGATCGAACGAGGAGGTCCAACTGCATGGCTACCTAGATTTTCAGGTATCACTCCTTTGGACTTTTTTGCTTGTGTGCACCACAGAAATGTTCGAGATTTGGATGATTTAAATCAGTTGATGCTGTTGGTCTAATAACACTGCAGATGCTCCTAAACACTGGGCAAGAGTTAAACTATCATCTAGATGTCTGCCATGTTACAAAAGGTGCCTGCATTGAACATGACTACCTATATTAAAACTTGGTAACTTGTGTTTATTAAAAAAAATATCAATATTGTGCTGATCATCCTGTAGGTTTTTTCCCAGCCAATCCAGTCTCTTCACAGCTTTTAAAGCATGTTTTTATTGCATGTTTTGATGGAACATGCCCTAAATTGTAATGCACTCAGAACTCCTTAAAGTTCCTTCCAAACTACCGTTTATTGTTTTGTAAAACATCTTTGTGGTGAAAGCACGCTGTTGACCATTCCATTGTTCCATGATGACTGAGTGGCAAGGCTGCCTCTTCCTAAAGCAGTACTGCCGATTGTGCATGGTTGTCACTATGCATTTAAAAATTTCACATTTTTTTTTTGTATCTATGATATAAAATACTTATATAAACTATTACTTTTGGATACTCTTAGCCCAGATACTCTATGTTATAAATAAATTAGATATTATGTAATTTTATTTACACATCATTTTTTTAATAAAGAGAAATTAGAATGAAGTAACACTAAAGTAATTATGACTTAATAATATTATAAATTATTTATAAATATTTAAAGTTATAAATAAATAATGAAAAACATAAATTATTTAATATAATTGTAAATAATTTATGAACAATTATTTATAATTAATTGGGGTTGGCAAGAAAGTACTTTCGGTTTTACAAATAGATAACTTTATTATATTCTTTATTTAACCTCTGGAACCATCATTAGGTATATCTTCAGAGGATGAGATTAATGAATTGTAGCGTGTAAAAAATGCCATGTCTGACTGGGATTCAAACCTCTCTTTATCTGTTTAATCTCCGGAACTACCGTAAGGTATTACTTCAGAGGATGAATGAGGATGATGTGTATGAATGTG
>JAAAKQ030292921.1:0-10281 GCA_010016005.3 Zanna intricata
TGCCATGCCTGACCGGGATTCGAACCCGGGACCTCCGTATGAAAGGCCGAGACGCTACCACTCGGCCACGGAGGCCGACGAATAGGGAATCTTGGAGAGCTGCATCAAACCAGTCAAGTGACTGGAGACAAAAAAAGGTGTCACTTGTCCCAAAATCTGTCCGTTTATGACTATCTTAATTGAACAGATTCGTCGCCAATAAAAACCATGACTTTGTTTTCGCGGTAACAACTTTGCAGTCGTATTTTTCAACTGTTTGTAAATTTGTAGACAAGCAGTTAGAGTTCTTCCGATTCACCTAACATAACTAAATCAGCAAAAAGAGGGAACAATAAAATTTTTTGAAACTGTTTATTTTGTATTTAAATTTAAGTTCTTTTTAAATGTTTCTTTTCTAATGAGTAACAGATTTTTACTTTAATTATCACTTGATATTTGTCTTTAATAAAGTAACTATTTTTGACTTTGGTAATAATGTAACAGCTTATCATCCCTCTCTTAAATCAAGAACACCGTGCAGAAAACTTCCTAAAAATGTCAGGATTCTACTTTTTACAATGAATATTTTTAAATCTCTGGTCTATCGAACCTGGTTAATTTACATCTGTTTAAGACCTGTTTTGGAATTCTACCACTTCCCATTATTTGAACGTGATTTTTCCATCTCTTTCGCTATCATGATATTCTATCATGAATATTAGTTAATGTGATTAGTTATTCCCAATAAATTGGGAATGATTAGTGATTAGTTATTCCCAATAAATTGGGAATAACTTATCACATTACACATAGAAAAAACATCCACATTTCTAAGATGATCAAATCGGGAACATTCCATAACTCCTCTCAAAAATCTAATTTCTTCAGCTTCTATGATCTACCGTGTGTTTTATTGAGTAAAGTCTCGCTATCATATAGCAATATGGGACGGTCATAACAGTACAACATCAACTGGGTATCCCTTCTGGTCTTATTCGGTTTATTTCGTAGGTTTTTTCTAATTGTTCCACGTATATTCTGCTACCTACCTTGCTTCCTTATCTGTCTCTGCATTCTCTGATTACATATCCTAAATAATTAATCTTGTTAACTTATTCTATATTATCTTCGACCTCACAATATCCTTTCCCCAAAATTCCATAGTTTTAGTTTTCTTTGTTGATATACATCTCTGTTGCATAAATATTGAATTTCTTATATAGGAGTTAAAGTTGGTGAACTGATCTTTGCAGGTCATCCTCAAATCCTGCAGTCAGGAGTTGGTCATCTTCGAACTGGATTGTAAAAATAATAAAATTTTCATTTAGTGGAATATCAGTTGTTGTATTTGTTTTCAATTCTCTTAAAATATCAATATATAAATTAGAAAGAACTGTCAATACACAGCAATTTGCTTAACTCCTTGGTTTATTTCAGTGTATTCCAGTAACTCCTTGCCTATGTCTGTAAAAACTTTTGTTCTTTTTTATATGTACTCCGGATAGATGCAATCAATTATTTTGGAAAACTTTTTTTTATCAAAATTTTCCATATAAGGAAGACATTGAAAACTAACCTGGACGATTTCAACAAGGATGTTATTCGGAGGACGGTGAATGAGTTTCACTTACTTCATGAAGAACGCTTTTTTCTGAGGAGATTGTTGCCATTAGTAAAAGAGCAAATAACGTCTAAAGGGGGCATTTGGGCTGTTCGTGTAGTCATGAACAATTTAGGCTTCCGGTGGAAAAAAGTTGAAAGTAACAGAACAATTTTGATCGATAATGATGGTATCCTAGATAAAAGGTTGCATTATCTGCGGTCCATAACGCGAAGAAATGAAATTCATCCAAATATATACGTAGATGAAACCTATAGAACTTCCTCCCATAAGAAGAGTCAAGCATAAACCGATGGTTCTTTAGATTGGCTAAAAGCTCCCATTTCTGAAAGATTCAAGCAGTAATAGTTAATGCGGGAGGAGAAGACGGTTTCATTGAAAAAGCTCTCCTAATATTTAAGTCGGGTCAAAAAACGGGCTATTACTACGACATCTCATTCCCCCCCCCCCCCGAAGGAAAAACAATGATCCTTGTGACATCTCGGTTACTACACCACCCCTTAACGTTCCCAAACGTTCCTAGCAATGACTGGCTGTACCGAACGTTGTATTTTTGCCCTCGATCTGATCACATTCCACAAACATCAGTCGGCCTCGGTGAGTGCCACTGATGCAAATGCCTCGGAAAACATTTACATCAGCAAAGATCGTTCAGTCTTAGCTCTTCGATGAAAATATCCTTCCTCGGATATCTTGATTGCACCACTACGTAGCTTCCAGGAACTACTCTACTAAACTCGGAAGTACGGAGACCTCGCGCCTAACTCTATTGTCATCTAAATGACCACATTTGCCTACTTTAAAACGTGTGATTACAGAATAACACATTTGACTCGCCCCAATGGTCAAAACTACAAGTTATTGATTGGAGTGCAAAACACCAAATAAACTGTCCTAGAGAACCTCAGGTCTGGTCTGTTCGGGAGCTCAGTATAACGTTATTACCACGGCAATATAAATTTTAATCGTTTTCAAAAATGTATTGTTGTCTCAATTGCTACTGAATCTATCACCAAGAACTGTAACATTTATGGACAGCGAACCTTGCACAAAGTTCAATAAATCCAGCCCCTGACTCGATTTCAAAGAAACAAGACATGATCGACTGGCTCTGACAAAATAAGATACCATTTTCCCATGAAATGTTCAAAGATCAATTGTGTACGCATATAAAACTATACATAAACCGCGATTAAAAACGTACAAATAGATCGTTTGTTTGCTGAAAATGGACATACTGTTGTCAGATTACCTACCACCTTATCATCTCGACTTAATTGCTGGTGAGAATGTCTGGGAACATGTGTTAAAAATTGCATTACCAAAAGAATGTAACATTCAACTTACAAGACACTATTTTTCTTGCTATAACCTAGCTTGAACCGATGTTAGACGAAATTTCCAGGCGTTTTATTGTAAAATTACATGAAAATGATTTTAGTTACAGCAGTTTAATGTACGACAACGACAGCGATGGCAAAGAGGAGGACCTACTGAGTGGAGTTAACAAGATAGTGTAACTTAGAAAGAAATTAAATATGTTTTGTGTTACGTAATATGTCAATTTTGCGAGTCTAGAAAAAATTATTTATAGAACCGATCTGGAAATAGTGTAAACCATAATGTGAATAATTTTGGAATTACTGATCGTTAGTTGTTTGAATAAGTTAATTTCTTACATTGCTATTAGCATCATGATTACAATATCTTTGAATTTTTATTATGAATTATTTATGAATTTATGATATTATCTTTTTGCTGACGTTTCAGATTCTGATATATTTATGAGAAGATTTAAAGTGGATGTTTTGTTTAATATGTTTGATTTGCGTATAGTGGCTTAATGATTCTTAGAAATAAAAATAATCATGAAGAAATGTCACCATCCAAGATCTTATAGCTAAAACTATGCACAGTTAAAGAAAATCAAAATCAAGCTTTGTTTTGCTGAAGTAGATTTGTGATTTGCTACTGAGAAAGTTTTGGTATGAAGTCTAATATTATGAGTAATATATCAGGGACACAAGGAACTTTGGTGAAGGCGAAACTAGTGGAGCAGTATGTTATAACTACGATTGTAGATGAAGTTTTGCTCTCTGCATTCCCAACGGTAGACTGAAACCCTCTTTGTTCATTTCTCAGCTCATACTCCACCATTCGCCGAACAAACGGTAAAACACGATGTATCAGGAGAACCAGTGGTGGGAAATTTTTTTTAGATACAATGTCATACTTCTTGGTTTACATTTACAGCAGTACAATTAATTTAATCGATATTCTCCAATATTGAAAGTGAGCATTGGAGGCTGTAGTCAGAAGTGATTAATTGTTTAATCCAGTTCATTGTTTTGGTTTTTTTAGAAACCAGAAAAGATTTTTTAGGGAGTTTTTGTCAGAAAAATCATCCTTAGACCTCGGCCATCTGTCAATAACATTATTTCATTAATGTAACCTGTAATCTCTTTTTTCATTCCTTATTGAAGTACAAGGCATGTAAGAAGAAATCTGTGATGAAGTAAGTAGTTATTAATAACGTGGATATTTCTATCAATACCCTGATAACAGCCTATATACCCAGATAGCATTCTCAGATTGACTCTGATTTCTAACTACTCCTTTAGTTTCTTATGTTTTTCAATAAACCTTTTAGATGTTTAAAACTTTATTGGAGATGAAATAAATCCAAGAAATGAGATAGTGAACCCAAGGCACAATTGTCAATAACAAAGGTGATTCAGCAGTTAACATACCAATAAACAAGAAAACAACCAGCAATATTGTTTACTTTTAATAATGTTTATATCATTACAGTTAATGGTAAAGTGGGAATAGTTGGTATTCTCATAAATAATTTGAATTTTTAATCAGTTGGTCTACAAATAATCCTTATAGACTTTCTAATGCAGACAGTTTTTTTCTTACAATTATTATTAGTTGGTTTAAATAGCATATTGTTGTTATTAGGATATCACATCTTATTGTGATATATATCACTTTATTAATACAATATTTTTTATTAAATTTAAATTATATTAGTACAGGAAATTTAGTAAGAGATATTAAAATTCTATTAAATATAAATAATATAGTGATGTAATTTGACATGAATGATCCAATTCAAGATATATTATTATCCTTGCAGCAATTAAATCTAAATATCAACAATTACCATATATTATCTGTTGTATGTTTAAATTGAAGAAGGGTCAATGTTAGTTAAATAAACTGTTCAAAAATGTTAGCTCATATTTTAATTGCTTAAAGCTGTTGCTTTAGACCAGATACAATCAATGACTCCACGGTTATAATAATAGTTTTGTTTTGGCAAGAAATTCACAGTTTACCCTTCTTAGTAACTTCCATTACTTTGCCACTTGCAATATAGACAGTCAGTTTACACCTCAATGTTTTTACATCAAACATTTCATCTTTGAGTTCTTTCAACATGTGATCACTTGCCCCTGAATCTATAATGAATACATTATTGCAAGATGATCACCAGCAATAAAAGTTATTTCAGAAGAAACTTTTGCAAAGTTTGTTGATACATCTCTACTTTTATCATGATGCTATGTTGTGCACATATTGAACCCCATTATATTGAGGCTAACACTTCTTTATTTATCTTGAAGAATAGCTTTTTTTTAACTTTGGACTGCATAGTGGTTTCTATCACTACAATTACTACTATTAGATGCTTTGAAGCTTACTGTAGAATCTGATATTGAATTTAATAAGGACTTTCCTTTTAATTTTATCTCTTCATTTAATAATCTTGCTTTTAATGTCATATTGTGTTTCTAAACGTGTTACAGCTGTATCATATTCTTCTGATAATGAAAGCAGTATATGACTTACATTATCCAATTTATTGATCTTGGAAACCAACTCTTCCTACTCATGAGTAATGCAATCAATCATTTCTAAGTTATCTTGACTGAGTGAGTACTCTTTAAATTCATACATTTTTTTCACAAAATCAGTTTACCAAATGCACTTTAATGGACAAATATCGGCTATAAAGCCATCAACATTTCTGTGGCCATTTTAGCATCCTAAATTATATCAAGGTTTGCAAGTAAGATCTTGTAATGTTTTGTAACATTAGAATGGCTGTCGCTTTAACATCTTTAATGAGAAAATCCTTTTTCTTACTTATACTTGTTTGTATGTTTTCATCCAACTGGCATGCAGTTTGTTCTTTTTCTAATAGCGATTGGATTCTACACTTACTATTGTTAAAATTAGTTCCCGATAAAACGGTACGCTATAATTCTTGCCTGACATTCTTCTGTCTATGAAACAAATGATCCAACATTACAAATGAAATGGTTATAAGCATGGCCTAATTTTTAAATGGAAACATCACCTTAACTGGAAGCTGTAACTATTTGAGCTTATCTGGGTCTATAACTTGTTTCAAGTTGATAATGAACAATAAATATCAGCAGCAATAAGCATTATCTTTTATTATTAATAAATGAAAAAAACATTTTTCTTATAACTTCTACAACATACGACACTAACCAACAGTTTAAAATACCTTGAACTGTATCGAGAGGTAATAATTTGGTATAACAACATCTTACAATATGGATTAACTAACACCATCTCGACTGCTGAAGGAGGTTTAAATTTTTACCACTAATAGAAGAGTTAGACCAACAATTATCATTTCAGCAATATGTTCAATTACAGTATAATTTAATCGATTTTGCCGCTGGCATAAAACGCTCCCGAATTAATTAAATTATTAACATCTTCCACCATATACAAAAGTTATTTTGTTTACAAACCTGTAAAATATATTAGTTTAATACATTGTCACGTTCAATTACAAAATTGTAATAAATAAAGAAAAGGATCATTAAATGGAAAAAAAATCAAAAGAATAATTCGTGATTCAGCGAGTAAGCTATTATATTACGTTACTTCAAATGTAAAATTAACAAGAGACTACAAAAATATAATTTAATTTAGAAATTAATAAATCAACAATATTATACATAGATATTAGTTTTTAATAGATGAGGTATAATTTTAATATAGCTCAGACTCCCAAATCATGAAAATAAATCAGAAAATTAGTTGTCTTAGTCAAGCCTAATGTAACATATTCGAGATTATGCAGAATCACTGTTAATCAAATATAAAAGCAAATCAAAGTTGCAAAGCGGTACATTTAGGCCTCTCATCTGGTGGTCCCGGGTTGTCAAATTCTTTGGTCAGACGTGGCACTTTTCACAAATGATACAAAATTTTCATTTTGATATTTCCAAGTACAAGCTTAGAGCTTCTTCTAATGAATTAATTCATTAAGTAAAACAAAAAAGATACATAAATTACAAAAAAATACATATAAAATATTGGTAAATCTTCAAATATTGACATACAAAATTAATTAACCAATAATTGCTGCATACCCTTATGCAAAGAGTGCCTCTTTGACATCCTTTAAATAAGAATGCGGAAAACTCAGTTTTAAAAAAATAATATTAAAAAAATAAATAAAATTTTCTCGGTTAACAAAAAAGAAATTAATATTTTTTTTTTAAATGATAAAATTTATTAATTTTATTTTACTTTTAATTAGTCTCAAATCTTTTATATCATAACCAGTGGTTTACTAAAAATAGAAATCAAACCACAATAAGCCTCCTGTCACACTTTAGTATGTTGCTGAGTAATACTTATATGGTGAAAATAGATAGTACTGTAAAAATAATTTTGTTGTCTGGTTTGATACCAGTGATATCGTATTTATGTAAGAATGAATTCATATAAAATTTACCTGATATGCCAAGTTTAAATAGAATAATCAAGTACAAGTAAGGACATAAATATATCTATTGCATTAATATGCATATCACACCAAAATAATAAAAACTGTGATATACATGGAACAGTAGAACATTATAATATTAATTTATAACTTATTAGAAATTAGGCTATGAATAATGAAGGTGTAGGTAATTATATCGGTAAAAACACACATTAAAACCAATGTTGTTTTTGGTTTCATAATATTCTGATGAGAGTTTTAAAAATAGTTGTTTAATTTTAAATTCAGAGTTATTATATTTGTTTAATTAGGCGTAACGTTGTAAGTATGTAAAATTAAATTTGTTAAAAATGACAGATTTTTAAATTGAAAGATTTTTTTATGTTTAAGTATATGACAGAAATAATAAGAAATTAAAATCTAATGAAAATCTAAGTGAAAAATTCTTTACACTTTTCCTTAAGATAAAAGTTTCGTATCTGTTTTAGTTTTTATTTTTTAATAAAATGAATTTTTCTTTTATGATTTACGTTGTTATAAAAGTTATCATTTTTATCTCGCTTCTCTTTGTAAATGTAAATTAATACTGCATATTTCTCAAAGGAAACATTTAAAAATTCTTTTAATAAAAACTATAGCTATGACAATTTACTGGTTAAAAACTGTAACATACTGGAGTAAAGTGAATAATTGTAGTTATGTTATTCAACTCTTATTTTAGTTATAAAATATTCCATTCAGTATTCTTTAATTAAAAAAAAAAACTTTTTAAACTCTTCTGTTCAAATTGATCCGTGTAATCAGAACCAGGTAATTTAAAAAATAAAAGTATAACAGTCTTTTGAATGTTTGGCAACGTCTCTTACCTCCTTCATCCAACATTACAATCTCAAATTTCTTACCTTTGTCTTCCTTTACCGTTTCTATTCTTTACACTTAAAAATAAATTCTTCAAATCTTGGTACTTATATCAATATTTCGGCCAATCTTGTCTTTATACCTCAGATACTATCTCAAAATTTTCTCTTCCTGTTTTTCATCTTAAAACCTTTCTTTTTCTTACTACATCAATCAAACTAATTCTTAACATTCCCTCTAACATTACACCTCAAAAGCTCTATTCTTTCAATTTCTGCCCTCCTTACTTTCTGTGTTTCATTCCTAAAAACCTCACACTCCATAAAAAATTTTTTTTTTCCTTATTATTTGTAATTTATTTTATAAGCATAAAATTGTTAAAGAATATAATTTATTTTCTGCCAACTTTCCTACTTGCATAACTTAGCTTTAAATTTATTTTTAACTTCATCCTTTCTTTCCAATTTTAACACCTATTAAAAATCTTCTGCATTTTTTAGTATATTGTTTTCTATATACAATATACTATTTATGTATTAATTAAATCCTTTCTGTTAAATTTGATTACCTTTACTTTGTTCTATTTTGGTTTAAAATCAATATTGTCTCCCTCTGACTGTAACTCTGTTTTAAATTTTTTCTTTTATTTCCTTTAATTATTTTTTTCACATTAAAATTAAAAAATAAATGTGACTGGTTACACTCTGAACTCAGTACTTTGCGCATTGCTACTTACGTTTCTTTTTTTTATTGAACTTTTTTATAGACTTCTTCTAAATTTTAATCTAATATTTAATAAAATCTTAAAAATTCTATTCTTACATTACTATTGAACTTAAAGTATGTAGTCTTCTACTTTATTTTATAATTTAAAAATTTATTAATTTTTTTTTTTTTTTATAATTTCATGACTGTCTATTGCTTTTCCAGATGTTTTACTTTTTCACCAAGCTTTATTTTATTTACCGATTCAAAACAACTTCTTTTCAATTGAAAGATAGGATCAGTGATTTTAATAAAATCCTTGTTTATTTATTGGCATATATCATCTCAACTGCAAAAGCAGTAATTTCAGTATCAAGAGTAAGTCTTGATGGTTAGTAAACAGAAGTTTTCTAATACCTGTCAGTACTTCTCTTTAATAATATTTACTATCTATTACTACCTATTAACCGTTCATATATAATAAGAAGGTAATAAATTAATTATTCTTTACCAAGATAAAATGTTCCGATTTTTGAAGAAAGCTCTCCTGCTGTGGAACCTGTTTTCGACGGATTTCTGAGATTGACATTTCCAGAAATGGGTCATGGTCTACACTTTTGCTAATGCTGTATCCTTTTAGTCTGCAGTAATTCACTACTGGAAAAAGAGGAAAGAGCGCATTGTCAACTGCAGAGGGTTGGATGAACAATCAAGATTTAAAGATTTCTGTGCCCAAAACGAAGTATGTGGTTCTCAAGGGTGCAGACAAATTATCTTACAGTTGTAATTCCCACATTAAATTTAAAGGCTATGTAATCAGCTGAGTAAGAGTTCATACCTAGGTGTTTTTGTTTTATACGTCTAGATGTGTGCCGCATAAGTGGTCACGCTTTCAAAGACACCTCGATACACCATGTACATTGACAGCCCGACAACCCACTAACTAACTCCTTTCAAGCAATCCTCCTAAGTGTAAGCATGATAGAGACTGCTTATGCCACTGCTTGTTTAATTTGGTTGCTAAACAGCAACTTCTCATCAAACAAAACACCTCTTTTTTTTATCTGTTTAGCCTCCGGAACTACTGTTAAGGTATTACTTCATTGGATGAATGAGGATGACGTGTATGAAAGTGAATGAAGTGTAGTCTTGTACAATCTCAGGTTGACCACTCCTGAGAAGTGTGGTTAACTGAAACCCAATCACCAAAGAACACCAGTATCCATGATCTAGTATTCAAATAGTATAAAAATTTTTATCCGGTTCTTTGGTGGTTGGGTTTCAATTAACCACACTTCTCAGGAGTGGTCGACCTGAGATTGTACAAGACTACACT
>JAAAKQ030292943.1:0-10281 GCA_010016005.3 Zanna intricata
CAATACACGCCATAAATATTCACAGTTGCATATTTTATGTTAGGCTATGATATAATTATCAGTTAAAAATTAATTATTTTCACAGCAAAACTCTATCAAGAAATTACTATTAGCTATGGGTTACTGCTTGGTTTACTGGCACAATAAAATTTGATAGATCTAAATGTGATTTAAAACTGTATAGGATGATCTAAGATTGACCATAACTCTTTGTGTCTATCTTTTGAAATTTGATACCATATGAACTTCAATTTTATGATTGTTCGAATGAAAAACCCTACCTGATAAAAAAAGTCAAATATATTTAATATGAAGTTCGGTACATCAAAAACTGTTGCATTTAAGGCTAATATTAAGGTTGTCATTAAACATTTCTAGCAGTTCAGAAACTCGTAATAACTAGGAAAACATATCCATAAACATTTATGGATATATCCATATCCATAAACATGTTCAGAAACATATCCATAACTAGGCATAGTTCCTACTCAAAATACCTTCCCTAAGAATTATATATGGCTAAAGTGAGTTCTATTCAACTTTCGAGTTCATAATTACTTTCTCAGAGCAAATTAATTTATCAGATATTTTTAATGAAATTACAAAACTTTTAGAATAATCAAATGTAACTCTATGTATAACCAAATTTTATTTCACTTAGAAATTTGTAACAGCAACTTTTTATTTTTACAAAAAAAAAAAAAAACACATAGGTGGAAATTTGACCTAAATAAGTCATAACATACAAAATAAATCTCAATAAATATAAAATATTATCTTTTAAAGTTTTAACTAAACTGCTTACAATGCCAATTATAATAATAAAGTTCAATATAATAAAAATCAGGTTTCACCTCGACCTCGCCCATTTTCAAATGTAAAAGACGAGTCAAGTCCAGTTAATTGGTTAGCATTTTACAATTGTTCAATTAAAATTAATAACACTTACTCTTCTTTGCTTCTGTTACTTTCTCAGCAGCCCTTTTTTCGGCAGCTAAAAGTTGTTGAATTCCTTGTGTTTGGCTAGCCATTTTCTTCAAAAGACTAAGCGAACGCTATTGATCATATGACAGACCTTATTTCCACCTTTCCAGTCATATGATTTTTCATCGATGACTAGTAAAGATAGACTGCAGACTAGAGAATTGTAAAATGAGTTGAATGTATATCTTGTAAATGCTAAAATATATAAGCAAATAATTAATTGACTTACAGCAAAATAAGGTAATGTTTAACATTTGTATTAAGAAGATAAAAATTTACTTAAAAATACAAATTTATTTTAAAGTTATTTGAATGGAAGTTATTATATTTTTTAATAATTTTAACATGTGATATTTCGTCACTCTTATACGTTAAGGCAACATATTTATTAAAAAAAAAGAAAACAATTTTTCGTTTAACAAAATTCTGGCCGGTGATTCTACAAACAATATTAAAAATGTTATCTTTTTAATAGGCTGTAAACGTAATATCCTATTTATAATTTTTATTAACCTGTGTAGATGTATATAATAGTAGAGGATGAAGAATATATAAACATAGCATACTCAGTCACAACATATTCATCTAGAAATAATTTACTGGAAGTTGTTTTGTAGATTTGTGCAATTAAATTAAGTCGACAGGGAATGATGCCGAGAAAATTTAATTTTTTTTTTTTAATTTTATTTTGCGAATTAATTTGTATTTTTAGGGAATGAAATAAATAACCATAACTTTTTTGTAAGATTACTTATTGATCTTTCTTAAGAGTACATTCTTTGAATTTATTCTTAAGCGATTCAGAACATGAAAACTACGGATATAGTCTTTTTTTTTTTTAACCCCGTCATAAGTTTTACTAAGTAAAATTTAATACTGCTCGTCGTGTCACAGAATTACTGCTCCTCGCGGCATAGAAAATAACCTGAGTCTACAAAATGCCTTAGCTTTTACAATTTTGAAAAATGTGTTTTATTTGTTTTGCAATTATCAATAAATAAAATAACAACTTTGATAACGAATCACGATTTAGTTGGGTTTTTATACATTATTCTTTTTCTTCATGGTTCTGTAGATTTCTCTGTTTGTGACAGTTATCAGTTGCTGTTTGAACAGCTATATGTAAAAATTCAGGAGGCCATGTTGTCAAGGCCGTCTGCGACAGCCTTCGCATGTTCTGAGAGGATCATGATGTGCATGAGTTTTCAACAAATTTTACATTTACATTTTGGCGTATTTAGTATACGAAATAGAAACTGTATAGTGAATATTTTACCTTCTTGATCAAGCATTAAATTAGGCCGCACTAACAACTGATTTTGTAACAATGCCAAAAGGAAAGCGCAAGGGAAAGTCTGGAGGTAAGTGATTTCGCTACTGTAGTAAGAGTGCATTGTGCAATAGATGTAATTGTTCGATATGTAAACATTAATATTGCTCATGTGGCATGCTTGTTATGTCACTTATGTACGTTTGTTTTTAAAAAGATTGATTTTCTTATGAATCGATTAGCTGACGTGAATGATTTATGACCACGTTTTTTTTTTTTCAAAGTGATCGTCTCTTGTAAAAATAGAATTCTATTGTAGTTTGTTATTGATTTTTTAAAAATTTGTTATGTATGATGAATTATTAAAATAAACTATTACAATCCTATTTTCACTATCATAAAAGCACCAAAAGCATTCCTTCAAAGCCACACTCTGAAGAAACAACTACTTGTTTTGGAAGTTACCGTTAATGTATAGTAAAGATCGTTGTAGTTTTGGAATTACTAGAAAAAGAGATTTATCGCTGTATTCAATTTGAATGTTCATTCTTTTTGATTGTGAGGATAAAAATTCCGTTTTTATATTTAGTGCTATTTTTGGACGTTATGAAATAACTTTACAACATGATCTTCCTGTAACTTTATTTGTTCTTATATTTCTTTGCATTGCTGTTTTTAAAATACTATGCCTGATTGTTCCTAAGGTCCCCCATGTTGTATTTATTATGAATTTAGGTATGAGTTCAGTTGTTAGATGTGGCAAACTGAGTCATGTTTTATAAAAATAATGAAAATCTTTACATTATTAGAGTAATTTTAATATAATAATACAAAGAAGATAAGTATTTCATAAGTTTAATTATGTGAGCTGCAGCTTTTGTGTGTTATCTAATGTACTTGATTTCTTATGGATACTGTGCATTCCACAATCATTCTGTTTATATAATCTTTTATAATTAAAAATAGGGCAAAAAAACTTTTTCACTATGAGAGAGTGGAGCCTTAACCTAAATTTAGAATAATCTTCTAATCAGTCAGTTGCAACTGATAACTTAAGTTTGATTTTTGTTTTCATAATGTTCCTTTGAGAATATATTCTTTCGCCGAGTCAAGTGTTCTACAAAATATAGTTTTGGGGGGATAGTAGTTCAGAAATGAATTGTCAGATTTTCATAAAGTGTACATAACAATTCACCCTTTCTAGTTTTCTATTTCTTGGTTGACTTTAAACATTTTTTTAGCACTACATTTTAAAATTTTTTTTTTGGAAAATCCCGAAAAAGAGCTCAGAACTGACTGAAGACCTTCCAGATTTTGATCAAACTTTGAAGCAATATTTGTAAATTGCCTTAGATGGATTACCCTAATCTCAAATTAATAATTTTTATTCTTACATGTTACATTTATTTATGATATATTTTTTACATATATGAAGAAATATAGCTCTTTATATATATATATATGTATGTAGAACCATTTTTCTTTTCTTAGATGTTACATTTGTTTATTTATTAATTTTTTTTTTTGGGGGGGGGTTTTTTGAGGACAAAAAATGCCTTTGCATTATCATCGCCCGAACACATTTGCTTATGAAGTGATATTTCATTTTCCTTATGAAGTGATATTTCCTATATATAGCCATATTTATTTTAGGAATATTAGTGAATATTATATGTGTATTATATTTCTCACAAGTCCAAAAAAATGGAATTCTATATTCACATTGTTTTTGCTTTTTAAGAGAATAGACAAACCAATTATTTATTTCTGCATGATAAATTTCTTCATATCTTGTCTGTGACTGATGATATTCTTTCTTTCAAAGCATTACTCTAGTTTATTGAAGTGAACTTTTAATAATTTATTTAATTCTTGTGATTTTAAAAAAAAAATCTTATATGGTAAAGAATGATTAAGATCATTATATTTTTGGGGCTGTGAATCAAATAGAGACTAAAAATAGTGTCATAATAAGAGATAGTTGTATGGTTTCCACAAATGAAATTTTTATTAAATTTGGTACTTGTCTGTTAATCTGGACACACCATGCTGTTCGTTGTGTTTTGTGGTTTTATCTGCATTATTATTTATTTTTAGTGATTAACTTAAACCTAAGAATCTTACTCCTTGCTTGTCTTCTGAAATCAATATGTGACTAAGGTAAGTGGAAATAAAATTGTTTATTTTTAGGTTATACATGTTTTAATGGCCATAAAGTTTTACAGATTTTTACCAAAAAAAGAGTGAAAAATAGATAATCGACAAGTGCCTTAAATCTGAAATATAATTCAACAAAGAGGACAGAAAACTTTCAAATATTGTTTAGTAAAAACCTTTATATTGAAATTTTAAGTTTCAACTTTTCTACTTCTTTTTTTTGTTTAAAAATTATTTCATAATTTTATTGTTTCTATTATTACTGTTTGTGAGATTATTTTTAATCAAATATTTTGTTACATTTTCTTAAGAAATATTTCATAGGGAAACTTAATATTTATTAAAGCTGTTAAGGATATTCTTAAACCTTTGAATTTCATTTTTTAAGAAAATTTCTTTATGCATATTGTATATGGTACATTGTCTTAATATTGTCATAAACTTTAATTTAGAATATTTTGTATCAGAAAATCCAAATTTCTTAAAAAACATATTTTTCAACTAATCTTGATCAGATTCTTCACACCAATAATGAGCTGTGATGACTGTGTATCATTACAGTTATTAAGAGGTGGCCTTCAAAATGTCTAAAAGATCAGCGTTTAGATATACCAGTATCAAAATGTATTCCATAAGAAAAAAAATGATTTGTCTTCCCATCGGTAGTAGTATCAGTAGTAGTAATGGTGTTGGGGGAAGGCGACTGACATCGTCACAAGACAAATTTCTTCCCCTATGGGGGTGGGATGTAAATTTGGTTGGTTTGATGCTCTTTTCCCATTTGTTGTTATTATTATAATACGGAAGTATTTTACATCTGACATATATGTTGGAATATCATATATATCATCAATTAAATATTTCATATTCTTCACTTCATGATACTGCTTTTTTACAATCAAACAACTTTTCATGAATTTCTTAGTAGCTAGCCAACCAATCTTGATTTTTGTATGATTCAGTCTCTTACCAACTTAAATCTAACTTGTTTACTTCATATTTTGTAAAGCAACCTAATCTTCAACATTCACTTATTGCAGCAGATTTGAAATTGTATATACTGTTTTTCCTATTGTCTTAATTATAGTGTTGCAATGAAGAATAGTACAAGTAATTCTGGGAAAAATTTTGAAGATTAGATGAGCGGATGAAGTAGTACTTAGTAATGAGAAGGTAGATGTTATAAGAAAAATTTTGATAATGAATGGGGTTTTTTAATTTCAAGTATTTAGTATTCTGTATACCTAAACAATTTGGCATTAATTATTATGCCATAATTAGTGTACGTTAAGAGTTTGTTTGCTGAATATGCTCTATGGACCAAATGTCTATAGTTCTTTTATCCTTAATTACAGCAATCGTGTAATTAAAGACAAATTGAATCTCGGTTTGAAAATAATTTGCTTCTATCCTGAAAGTTGACGTAATATTTCTAAGAAAAGTTACACAGATAATTTTTAAACAGATCTGTAATCACTGGAATCTTAACTGAGCTCCATGTAACAGTTATAAATAAAATGAAAATAGACAAATTAAATTTGACGAAGTTCTTGAAAATATTAAGCTAATTCTTGTAGAAACATTTGAATTTGTTTGCTTATTATAAATTGGAGGATGTATAATTCGATTGACATTATGATAAAAGGAACATATTAAATAAAAAGCCACAACTAAATAAAAGAAATAACTTATCCACAAATAATATTATTAACTTTAAAATAAGTAGAAGAGACATTTGTGAGTATTTGCTTCATAAATTAAAAAGACATTTTACTAAACATATTTTCCATTTAAATAACAGACAAATATTTACTATCCTTGCTGTAGATTTGCTGGGTTAATTATATTAAATAATACTTTATTAATAATAATGATTATTCATATGAAATAGTTTGTATAAATTGAATACCTTTAAAACTTAATTAAGTGGATAAAATAAGGAGATTAGTTGTTACAGTAAATAAAAAGTATAAATGATGTTATTTTATAGAATTGTTTAGTAACATTTATTAATTTGGTATAACTGCAAGTTATTTAATTGAATAAAAAATTGTTACAGCAATAACTACTTTTCCGTGGGTCTCAATAAAAGTAAAGTTTCTTCTGTTTTAATGAGTCTTTAACAAAAATTCAAGTCCAAAATGTTCCAATATTTAATTTGGTATGCTTGTTACAAAATTTCAACAGTTTAAATTTAGGTATCATATTCCATTAAATATAATAATAATAATATGGGAGAGAAAGAATCAGAAGTGCATCAAAAAGTTAAAATAAAAGAATGTAGAATCTAACGTATGTAATCTTTATTAGATTTAATATATAATTTTAAAACTTTGTCTGACCAATGAACGACAGTTGAAAATCGATAATAAATAACTCTTTCAAAAAATGTCAGATAAATTTGAGTAAACTAAGTCAAGGTAAGTAATATAAACTAATAATGAAATCCTTTTAATGAAATTCAGTAAATTATTGAATTTGTGGTTCAGTTTTTTAAGGCTATTTATATCCAATTAGTTTTATTGTGTTTTGTTCAGCTGTTTTAGCTGTGCTTAAAGAACTGTGCAGTTTTTAGCAAGGAAATATGAATTGGACAGGGACATTCAACTTTACTGTTGTTACTTTTGTTTTATTAATTTTCTGCTACTCTCTTTGTTTTTGGAGTTCTGCCTTTGACCTTGATATTTGGCCATGTCAGTTGAGTCTTGTAGTGAAGGTCATCAGCTCAAAAAATGTCATTAATTATTTTCGGATTTGTACTTTCCTATTTATATATTTTAATATATGAAAACCTCTCGTTTATTTATAAGTTTTGTTATATATTTAATTCTTTTTATTTTGTTTATTGTACAACTTAGAAATCTTTAACTTTATATTATAAATACATATTTTTGTATTAATTATACTGTAAGTTTTATGTTACTTAAATAATCATTCTTATAAAGTATTGTAAAGAAAAATGTTATTTACTGGCAAAGTTCTGTTTTTAACCCATTTTATTAATTGCACTTTACATTTATTCTCTTTTTGCTGTTGAAAAGTTTGTTCTAAAAATTCATTCTAAGTGTATAATTAATATAAATATGGGGACCATCCATATTATATGTATTGCTGGTGGTGAAAATGCAACATGTAACTTAGACATTCCAAGACTTTGTGGTTTGTTTGTGAAGAGAATTGATTATTCTCGCTGTTTGCTGTCACTAAATTGTAAAAAAAAGAATTCTGTAAAAAAGAAAATTATTAATGTAATTGCTGTTAGCCAAATTTTTGCTAGGACAAGAATTTATTAAAGGAAACATTAATGTAAATAAATGAAAAAATGTGAAGTTATGGAAAATTTTGATTTTTGAGTCTTTCAAACACTCAAAACCTTTGGTATTTACCACTTTGGAGTAACCTTTGGTATTACCACTGGCCCCTCCTAACCTAGTACTATGAGACTAGTACAAGAAATGAACCTTTCTGGTTGTTTACTCATTAAAACTGTAATCTTTATATAATTAAATAAGAACTTTTCTCTCTCTTTCTTTGTTAGACAGGTTAGATATTTATTCTATGAAAAGTTAATTACATTTTTATTTTCATTATTAGTTGTATGATTTGTTATTTAGAAATTTATTTCTTTACAAGAAATTTAAATAGTATATTTAAATTGTTAGATTTTGTTGTAACAGATTTATATTTAGTTAATAAAAACAAGTTAAATGTGTTATGAACTACTATATTTTTTTTATAGTGAAGTTAGTAAAATGAAAAAAATAAAAATTGAAGAAGTTTGTTGTAATTAGTTGGCGAGTTTAAAGATTAAACACAAATAAAAAACATAATTTGTGTTGAATTTTTAACCTCCAGCTTTTTCCAAAGTCATTAAAGAAAGGGAAAAAGAATGAGGAATAAATGTCAGTCAGAAAATACAGTTACAGTTTTCCTTTGCTTTCAGCCAAGCAGTACTAAAAGCCTGTAGCCTGACCAAAGTGAAAGAAAATACAAGTTTGAACTGGTTTAATTTTGTAACAAAGTTTTATTAAAATATATATATATTCTAAAATCTTTTTTTAAACAAATTTTTAAAAATAAACTTTTTAATAACAAATTTAAACAGCAAAAATCTTGTAGTCTATATTTGACTAAAAAATAGAGAAACATGCCCTTTAATTTCTGGTATATTTAATCTCTGCATCCTGTAACTTTGGCAAAACATGTTGCAAAATTTATTCCTAATTATAAGTACCAGCAATTTTCAGTCAATTTTGGTGACAGTAGGCCTTTGAAAAGAAAGTTAGACCTACCTTGTCTCACATTTAAATGATTTTTAACTGTTGTAAACAATTTTATTACAGCAGTTAAAATTTTTGTTGTGTGTTTGACATTAAAATTGTACTTATATAAAAAAAAAAAAAAATCTGGCCTAAAAAGATTATTTGTGTAGTTAATGAGGATTATTTATCTGAGAAGGGTCTTAAAAACGCTGAATTCGTCAGCAATCTTAAGATAGTGATGAACTATTGTTTGTAACAACAAATAAATTGTTTTCCAATTAATAATTTAACAGTGGTGTATGGAAATATAAAGACTGTTCATAGAATAATATATATTTTGTAATTGTGAGAAGTAAAATAAGTATGTTGAATCTAGGTTTTGAAAGATAGTTCAGTTTGGTTGATATTTCATTTTGCTTGTCTTTTGGTATATGTAGGTGCTCATGAGCAGATGTGTGTGGGATGGGGAAGGGAAATAACCATTATGGGGTGTGATGTTCTTCAATCAAGGTGTCTTCAATCACCTTGCATCTTTTAACAGTTTCATATTTATTCAATATTGACTGAACTTTTTATTTCTCAATACTGTAATAAACAGTATTTTTTAATACTAAATCAGAATGCCTCAAATGTAATTGACATAGGCAAGGGAGTGGCACTTAGCAACAAAAGTAAATGGATTATTATGAATGAATTTAAAAATATATCATGAGAATCTTGAAATGTTAATATCCAGAAATACAGGATTAATGATAGTGTAGAAGAATCCGAGTCATGTGAGAGTAAAACTGAATCAGATGAAATCAATAGAATTGAACCCTGATTGAGATTGACATAGGGTTAATAAACGATTTATACATTTAATTTTTAAATTGTTTTACAAATATACTTACAATAACTGAATATTATATCTAGGCTATGTAATTGTATAAGAAGTAAATATTTTTATTATAATTTTATAAATAAATAAATAAAACAAAATAGAAATTAATGAAAATAAAAATGTAGTAAAAATTTAAAGTGATAATAAATTTTGAAAATCTTCACAGAGAAATAGACTTCATGTTAGAAAACGGACTTCTGTTATCTGCAAAAAGACATGCACACACTTATATAAGGGTATGTTTGTTTACCTTATTTTGTTGCTCTACATTGTTCCTGTAGTCATTCCAAATGTATGTTTAATATATTCCTATCTATCTATTTGAAAACTACACTTTCAAAGCTTATATTTTTATTTTTAGTAATTATATTGTCACTATTAACAAAAATGAGTTTTTTATTTTTAATTAACTCATTCTTAATAATTAAATTATTTTTGTTCTAGTCATTTCTCTCAAATACTTAAAATTAAATATATAATCCCAAATTATGTGTAATTTCACAAATATTCTAATGAAGTAAAAGCGTAATTTACTGGAATTAAAACAAAAAAAAAAAAAATTGGCAAATTATGTTGATAATGAATAGTTTATTTGAAAACGGATGCTTAAAATTCAAGTATCCTTAACTTTAACTTTTACTATCTCTCTATCTGTTTAGCCTCCGGAACTACCGTAAGGTATTACTTCAGAGGATGAATGAGCATGATGTATATGAATGTGAATG
>JAAAKQ030292954.1:9476-25371 GCA_010016005.3 Zanna intricata
ATATAAAAATAGGAAGAGAAAAGATTTCTGGGGTAATAGAATTTTGTTATTTGGAAAGTAGAATTACTAAAGATGGACGAAGCTGGAACGATATAAAATGCCGAATAGCACAGGCGAAATGAGCTTTCAGTCAGAAGTATAATTTGCTTACATCAAAATAAAAATAAAAAATTAACAATTACAAAAATAAAAACTATAAACATTATCACAGCCAATCAACTTTGTTTTCTTCATTTTTGTTCCAAAATTGTTAAGCGTTTTTAAAATACTACTTAATATTATCTTAAAATAATCCGAGATCTTCCATTTGTAGAGTGGTGTTTGATGTTGTTTTTGATTTCACCAAATCAAAACACCAATCTACAAATTCCATTTGTAGATTGGTGTTCCAATGTGTGGTGTTTGTAACAAACCACTTACAGTCAAGCATCTAATGGAAGAGTGTACCATATATGGGGACCTCAGAAAGAGGTTCGGCTTAATAAATAGAATTGCTGCTGATTTGGAAAATGGAAACGAAGGAAAATTAGTTGCTTTTTTGCACGCTAGTGGACTAATAACTAGCGTATAGTTAAACAAGCCATAAATAGAAATATTGAAGTTGAGTTCTATAGATATCAAAACTTTATATAATAATATTATCAATATTTTTCTGTTAAATTAAATTATTTTCTTTTAAATATCAGCGCCCTTTATACCCTGTAAGTGTTCTTTTTCTGTATCTGTGTTTGTAGTATTTTTATGTTTTTCTGTGTTTTTAAAGAAATGTTAGGGCCCTTTATACCCTAACATATGACGAGCCTTACGGTGACTAATGATTATTTTTAAAAGAATGTGACGAGGGCTAATGACCATAGAAGTCGATGCCAGTATAAAAAAAAAGAAGAATAATCCGAGCTTATCTAGTTATTGGTTAACTCATCATCGCATTCCTTTTCGCAGAAAATGCCTTTTGGTTGTTCCGTGAAGGATGATGGCGAGGTGGTGGTTTAATCGAGACACATACACACTAAGTAACATCAAACAGAACTTTTTGTGAGCCCGACATGCTCTATATGTATTATGGATTATTATTTTTATTATTACATCTTTTTTTATTGAGGTGGGGAGTCCTATTATGTGCCATAATAGGATTCCCCACCTCATTAAAAAAAAATCTCATCATCGAAAATCAGTTTTTTAAGACTTGATCTTCAACGAGATTCTGAAATTCAAATACTAGTAAACGTTAGCTGCTTTTATACGAATTTGAATACTAGACAAGAAGTACTGGTGTACTTCGGTGGCTGGGTTCAATTAACCACATATCTCAGGAATAATCAACCTGGATTTTTACAAGACCACACCTCATTTATATATCATAAATATCATCCTCATCTAATTGGGTCGTGAGGACCCAATTAGGTCTGTTCACTATTTGAACAGATTTCAGTGTACATTTTAGGAAAAGAAGTGTAAAAAAATATATATGTATATTTAAATATTTAAAAATATTTTTGAAAATAAAACAGTAAATTTTTTCATGTTAAATACCCAACTCTGGTAAAATTCAAGATGTCAAAAAAATTTTTATTTCCTCGTATAATGGAAGATCTTCATAAATCATGGTATCAATATTTTCGGTCTAACACATGACGCTTAGATACAGTGTTCTACGATTTCATATCATATAAATAGAACATCACAATACCGTAACATAATTAGAATTAATTAATATTTTGTAATTTAAGTTCCACAGCAAGGATTTTACATAAAAGTAAACTGCAGTAACACAGAAAAGTAAATGATACTCTTAGTTTAAAGGAATTTTAGCAAAAAAATAAATAATTATTCAAATTATATAAAAATATCAGATTACCTTAAAACATCACGAGTGAAAATATTATAATTTATGAGCACAAATCTGCTACATACCTGAAAAAAATAAACAGCCATTAATTTTTTTCAATAGTAACTCGTAAAACAACATAATTAATAATTTACTGAATACTTAGTTTCAAGAACTAAATAATGGAAAATAATTAATATTTATTTATTATTCTAAGCCTTATAATCTGATAAATAAAATATACAGAATAAGTTGATATTGTTAAAAATTATACTAATACAATAGATATAAATATAAATATTACTATATTTTACCATGCACTTCTGAACACTTTTCAGGGCAGAATTCTTACATTAACTGACTCAAAACAATTAAGAAGAGATTACTGATGTGGAAATTTGTTGCTATCTACAAATCTATGTTACACCGCAGGCATAAATTGAACTGCAGCGGAGAGGAAATGTTGTAACATCAGAACAATTTGTTTTTCTATTTATACATTCAATCGAATGAAAAAATCGTTTGTAGTGAATTTCAATTTGCGGTCCCCAGAGCTATTTTAATTAAAATGAAAAATTTACCTACAATAATTTCACTTTTTTTTATTTGTAATAGGTTTTTTCACGACTTTTTATAGTAGTGAAGTGGAAAGTTCAAATTTTATCCAAAAAAACATACACGCAAGTACCTCGTGAACTTATAAGATAATAAAAATATAAATGTATTCATAATTCAGTTACTTTAAGCAATGTTACATTTGACCACAAGAAATAATAAAAAAAATTCACGTTTTTTTATACTACTAATTAAAAAATAATTCTTTGAACATAATATATAATATACATCAACAAATAACCTTTGATGGAATGGTGAAAAGAACAATTTTTAAGCGTATTAAAATTGCCAGGCAAAAAGACAGAGTAATTGGAACCTATGAACTTTCCAGTGAATTGTACTTGAGCATTATAATACAAAATTATATAATTATTTTGAAATAACATAATATTTTTGCACGGAAGAAAAGAATAAAAATTAATTCTTAAAAAGTACTAATCTTTAAGTGAAGCCTTATAAAAATTTTTTTTTTAATTATAAAAAACACACATTTAAGAAAAATTTTATAAACTATATTGTCTTTAAATTTTATTTCTATGGTATGTAGAATAAAATGTAAACAAAAATAAAAACAAAATTTTATCACTGACAATTTCAATAATGAAGATGAGAGAAGATATTAAATATGTTTGAGACAATTATTAGAAATTGTTTCACTAATATTTGATTTTTATTGCATAAATAATAATTCATAATCATTTATAAATTTCTAAAGCAACGTAATTTAGAAAATTATAGAGTTGTTTAAAATGGTGCTAGTGCCATAATATTACTACATATGCACTGCTGTTTGGATTAACTTCATTTAAGAATTAAGGATCAGTCTTTTTATGATGTCTTAGAAGAATGTGTGAGTAAACTGAATTTTTTAATTTAGAATGGGATTTTTCAGTTGTATTTTGGATGTATTTTCTTTGATCTGTTGAGACGTATATAATTCGTTTTTTGCTGTTTGTTATTATTACAATGTTCATTTAATTAATAAGGTGACTTACAAAAGGATCTTTAGCGGTTGTTATCATTCTTGATGAAGTAAAATGCTTTAATGTTTTTTATATATATATATATATATATATCATACGAAATCCTGTTTCCTGTTTTTTCTCTGTAGAAAGAATTACATCCCGAATTTGTTTGTTTTTTCAACCAATTTTCCAGCTAGTTGTTGGGTCTGGGTATGAGTATATGAAAATGCTTTTTCTGTTACCAGCTTGCCAGGGCTGACGTAGCTACAGTCATGGTGCAACGTCAGTGTAAATGTACGGGTTAATATGAGGCCTAGATCAGATTCAGGTTGATTACTCCTGAGACGTGTGGTTAATTAATAAAAACCCAACAACAAAGAACACCGGTATCCACAGTCTAGCATTCTGTCTTTATAAGGACTCGAAACTTAGAACTTTCGAAAAAAGCTAATTTTGTGATCACAAGTTTAATCACTCTGGATTAATTCGGCGAAATAATCACGGGTTATTACACTCTTTTTGAGTAATATACGAAAACTGATTTTTTTACCATTACCCGTTTTTTTTTGTTGGTAATGTCCTTTTCGTTTTATTAAAACTTTTTATGTCACATTATGAATAATTTGTTATGTTGTATGAAAATAAGAGCGGTATGTGAAGGGGTTCACATGCAATTGTACGCACATGTATTTAATTTTTTTTTCTCTATCGGCAGTGACGCGAAACAAGACAAAAAGATTTTTATTGGAGTGAACGTAGAACACGTATACGTTTCATTACAAGAATATAATTTGCCAACACCAAAAATGACTGGCTATATGAAATTGGTTAGTTAAATGTTTTGAATCTCTTTTATCTCCTTGATAAAATACCTAATGAATTACTAATGAGTTACTAATAACAGAGTTCGTTCACGCCCAGTAATTTACCAATAAATTGTTTGTTCCATCGTTAATTTATAATATCAAGGAATGCATATAACAAAATACGAATATTTAGAATGTGTAGGGTTAGGTACGACATCAAAAATGTCTGACTGGAGGTCAACGTGAACAGACATGCTTTGGGCGGCTCCGTTATTATGTTCATTTTTGGATGAATATTTTGTGTTTTTATTGATGATTTTTGTATGTCTGTAATATTTTACAGCTTTAGTGTATCGTTGTGTTATTTTTTTGAGAATTTATGTTCTAATAATGGTAGTTTTTTTATATATTTTGTGTATTTTTATAGTTTTATAACTACAAGAATAGGTATAAGATCATTTACTGCTTGCACGAGCATTTCTTGTTAGTGCAGGTAGATAGATACACTATCTTATCGAGAGAAATACTTTTCCTTTCATTTTTCTTTTTAATATAATATTACATTATTGTTATATTAAAAAGAAAAAAATTATACTATTTACATACGGGTGTGCGTTGTTGCGGTTGCATGTGCAGAATAAACTAATTTTAATTTTTAAATAGTAGTGTAGTAATGATATTACGGATTTCTAGTAGTGACTTGAGCGGTAGTTTTATAATACTACTGTGGATTTGAGTATTGACATCAAGTAGTAGTGTAATAAGGATACAAAGAATCCTAGTATCCTGGCTAAATAGTATTCCTAGTATGTGTTAAATCCGAGTGAATTTAGTATATGTTTTTTGAAGATGGCGTTTTACCATCCAAGCAGATGCCAATGATTGTTTTACAAGACGTTACTAATATATTTGAGACGGTGACGTAGGACACACTATGACAGCGCTCCAGGGGAAAGGTATCAGTGTCTATTTGTAATTCCAAGTAAGACATTATCTTAGCGAGAGATGGACGGTGGCCGAGTCACAGGGGAGCGGGATGTCGTTCCAGATCCTTGGAGGTGTACTGCAGGGATCTGTGCTGGGTCCATTGCTTTGAATGATCATCCTTGATGAGATACTCAGAATTTGTCTACCAGCTGTCATCGAGACTATAGCCTACGTAGGCAATCTTGCGATTGATTGATGGGAAGACTGAGCTTGAGCTAGAGAAGAGGCAAGTGGTGCTTGAAATTATCAATAACAGGTTTACTGGCCACGGTCTGACACTGCCACAGGAGAAGTATGAGTACATCAAATTAAAGATTAGCAGAAGAGTAGAACCCATACACTTGAAGTTGGGTAATCATCTAATAAGGCAGAAGCCCAAGATCAAATATTTCACTTTAATTATAGATAAGGCTTGTCGCTTTTCCGACCTGTATTTAAAACTGCAACAAAGTGGAGAAGACCCTGAAGTCGCTGAATATTGTTATTTATTCTCAGGCGCTGCCTGTCCTTGAATACTATCCTTGAAGAGGAAAGTGATTAAGATTGCGATAACCTCGACAATATTGTACGCGGCTCCTATTTGGGGTACTGCAGTTGTGGTACAACGTAATCAAGTAAGGCTAAAAAGGATACACCGTAGATCTCTTTTAGGTGTAGTAAAACCTTAGAGAACTGTTTCTTATGAAGCGTTCTTGCAGCTGTCACCCCTGTAGATTTGCAGGTTAGAAAGCGTTTGGCTATATCTGAAGAAGTGCGAAAACAGGAGGCTAGGATGAGCACAATGAATAGTTGCCGTGTAGGTGGCGTATCAGTATGGACGAGGACATCAACGTTCTGGGTGTCCTTTAAGGTTACCTATTCAGCTAATGATCTTAAAGCATTGTGCTTCAATCATGGAGAGAAAAATTTCTATTTAACTCAGGACATGGTAGTTTTGAGGCTTATCTCTGCCGGATAGGCAAATGAGATTCAAGTATATGTATGTATTGGGATGAACATGATAGCTTTACAGGTTGGGCTGTTTTGATAATTGGGGAGCGGTGGATGGATTCGCCATGACCGTTATGTGTTACAAGGATTCTGAGAGCAGAAGAAGGGGGATACTAATCGGTGTCACCGGGAAACCCCAACATGAGTATCGTGTGGTTCGGATAGATGAAGGAGGGACGGATAATTCCCTGCCCAGCTGCTATACTCCATGCTTGCATGGATGGGCGGTAGTGAGGACACACGAGGATACTCAACCCCCTGGATTGCGAAAAAAATCACGGGAGTTAAGGCCGTGATCCTGTGGAAGAAGTAAGGTCTCCAGTGCGGCATGTCAAAGTCTGGTTGATCGCCTCTCTCATTAGACGCAAGGCATGTTAAAAAAAAAAAATAAGTAGATCTGGACCTTTTCCAACCTTCCATGCCAGATATACAGCCGATAGGCGGGAAGGCCATTTAGAATCACAGGACACTCCAACGGACTAAATTTTGCTTAATTGCTTGTCCGGTCAGCGGAAACAAGGATATATAATAACAACATATACGCCTGTGGATCTTCTCAAAGAAATGGAAGAAGGCGTCGTGGATGATGTGATCCAGTTGCTGTTTTCAACGAAATGATCTGAAGATGTCTTGAAAAGTATGGAAGTCAAGATGGGACCACCAACAGAGTTTTTCAGGCGTGTTGGATTTATTTTTTCATACATGTTGAGACGTAAAGGGAAATACAGTTAGATTGTTACGTGAATACGCTCTGTGGAGGAAGGGTGATTCAGACACCTCATTTGGAATCTGGGATTTCTTGGAACCGGATGTATTGCTTGGGGTGGACTAGAAGATTGACCGGGAGGAAGGGTTTTATTTGAGTGATTCATTCTTCGTTGAAGGATGCGTTGGTTAATAAGCAATTGATGGACGAGTTCCGGCGGATGGAGTTTGATTTTCATCACATGGAAACCGGTGATTGTTGCCGTGAGTATACTGCACACTCTATGAGACGACTGATGCAATATCAATCTAGACGGGATGGAAAAAAGAGATATCTCTGTTACAGTAAGGAGGGAAAAATGACACGGTCTAAAATGTTACTGGAATTGGCTGCTAAAAGAGTTGGTGATTACGAAGGAAAGTCTCACTTTGCCCAGCTTTAAAGAACTGTCAATGAGAAGACTGGAGAGGCGGTGACTGGTGCTGTCGTATATGCGCATAAGGGTAGAGGCACAGACTGTATGTAAAATTCAAAGACGGGTCGGGAAAGGCCAAAATCTTTACTGAGAAGTGAAAGGAGAAGCTTCCAGTGTGCCTAGATTACTTCAAGCGATAGAAGAGACAGAAGAATTGCAGTTCATATTAAAAATATGGACTGCAAATTTATAAAGAATAACATCATGAAAGCACTCCAAGAGGCCATTCTTGTCGAGTATCACGAAGAAGTTAAATTGACCGGCATGTGGACAGTCGCAAAATGCGACTGTAATGTTCCCGAAACGTGCGGCTGAAATACTTGGTTAAGTCAGGATTCCGATTGTTGGCAAACCTTAGGGTTGTCAGAAAAGAAGACGATCCAGGTTTCTTTAGGTACGGGGTGGCGAAGCCACATTGCGGTGGTCTGTGTTGGACAGGATCTGTGGAGGTTCTGTTTCTCGTGTGGAGGTGAAGGTCATTTCAAGAATACGCAATAGTTGAATGTAAGTTCTGTGTGGGGAGATAAGAGAGTACGACATCATAGTAATTCGATATGAAATCCTATATGATGGTAAATCCGGGAGAAGTAAAAAGAATAAAGATTGGCTAGATAAAAATACTAAGAAAGGTATTTAGACCGAGGAAAATGGATGACATTTGGAAAACGAGAGAAAAAAAAAGACTTTCAGACGCCATACGAAAACTAAGATTACCCTTTTATGGATATGTTACAATAATACGCACTAACAGATTAACTAAGAGGACTTTTGAAAAATGTAACAAATAAAACTAACATCAGATGCTTAAAACAATCAGAGAGTTTCTAAGAATTGCAGCTGTAAAAGAAATATAGAGAATAAAACATATTAAAAAACGATATTCAAGATGACGAAGGGCTCCAGAAAGGATAAATAAAGTATAAATAATAAAAAATGGTGAGAAGAGAGAAAAATACAGCTTAAAAACGAAATAGAGTTGGAAGAATATGAGACCGATCACAAATTAACTATTAAACTTGGTTTTATAGTGGCCGGTGATGAACAAAAAAAAAAGTTTATAAATATTTCGTATTTAATGTTTGTAAGTGAAAAATATTACAGGTGTAAATTTCATTTGGCTATATTACTTTATTTTATGATTATTTTTGAAAATTTTCATTATCTGAAGTAAATGTTTTCTACAATCTCTCCAATCTCAAAATTTTCTAACATTTTATTTTCTGTTAAAAATACTAAAACGTTTTTAATACAACGTTCTTATCATCATTAGTATTATATTTTAAATACTACTCAATCTTACATAGCATATAGACATAAAATTAAAGTAAGTTTATTCAATAAGTATGTTACACAAATTCTATGTTTTGTTGTCAAATAATATGATGTACACTTCTGTATCAGATAATTCCTTTTTTATTTTATGTAAGTAGATAATTTATATATATGTTTTCATGATTTATTTGTCCAGGGGTGAAAAATGAGAAAAGTAGGCTCGTTATTATCACAATATTTTAATTTTATCATGAGTTTCTTGAGGAGATTGTTATACTGTTTGTTTTTCTTTTTAATAATTATTTTACCGTATGAGCTTAAAGTATGTCTGTGTTAAAGATTGTCTGTTTTGTCACATTTAATGAAAATTTTATAGCATATGAAAAATTGAATTGATGAGATTCAAGCCCGGAACATTCCGGATGAGAGACTGAATCTCTAGAACTTTGCATTGGATATCGGAAATTGCATATCAAACCCATATTATATTAAGTTTACATATACTCTGTAAACTGTTTAATGTAACTAGATAATTAGGTATGCATTTGAGAAATGATAAATTAATAATTACTAAGTAACTTACCGGTTAAAGTAAAATCGTTACAAACTATCATTCGATCACTCAAAGTCATTAACAAATTTAGTGCAGACAATTTGATTAAAGTATAGATCGATTTAACGTATAAATAAGGTAATAACATAATCAAGGTAGACCACATAATGCAATTGTACTTTAGGAGGAAATAGGAAGACAGTTTTTTCTTAAATCTGGGATACCGGTTTGTGATTCTGTTTGTTCACCTGCAACCAGATAAAAGAAGTTTTCGAGTCGACTTACCGGAAAGAAACGAGAATATATTGGATTTATAGTTCCTACTACCTTACACAATATTATGGTTACTTTAATACTTTTAAAACAGGTGTCAATTAAAAACTACGATTAATGGAACTTCCTAATTTCTTCAACTTATTTCTGTAAATTTTATTGATAAATAGTTAATTATTAAATGTGTAATTTTAAATGAATTACGCAGATGAGTATACATAATTACACTCAGCTGACGGATAATCCTCACGAATTGAATGGAAATTTATATAATTTTATTATCATGTGCACTAAATAGAAAAGTATATATATAATTTTATATATATATATATTTATATATAAGAATTTCTTTCAATCTTTGAAATCGGTTGACTAAAATGAGAATTTGTTGAAGATACTGGCATTATTCCAGCAACTACGTAAGCCAGTACTCAGCCAGTTTCAGCTGGACAAAGGCTTAACATTTCAGAAAATCAATTGAATCTCTTTAGTATCAACCTCTTTATTTTTATTTTATTGTTTGAAAAATTAACGAATACAAACTATTGCCTGTTAAATTCTCTTTGTTTTAATCTATAAATGGTTCGAAACTTATATACTACAGAAATAAATATAACGTTTTAATATTTTAAGGTTTTAAATATTATTTAAACATGTTCGCTCCCGAAGAGATTTTAGTTTTTCTAGAAGTTCAATAACCTAAATCAAATTTATATTTTGTAACTGAATGACTAATCACCCAATAGTAAATAAAACAAAGGATGTCATACAGTATTGGTTTAAAATATATTTCCAGTAAAATAAAAGCATTTTTTATCGAAACATTGCCAACTAATATAAAACGAGGATAGTAACTTATTCTAGGGAAATTTTTAAAATACAAATTTTCAAGCGAATTTAAAAACAATGTGAATTATTTGGAATAGTTTTAAAATGACGATCTGGTACTCACTATTTACAAATTTTATTTTGGTACTAAGTTAATTAAAAATTTTTTTTTTTTTTCTATTATCATCATAATGTTTAATCCATTATGATGATAATGGATTATTTATTTATTTACTACGCTATTAAAACTATAAAACTTCTTCAATCATTAAAAATTCAAGTATTTTCTTAACATCATAAAGAGAGCAACCATTCACAATAGCTTTTTAAATTTAAACATCATAAAGAGAGCGACTATTCACAATAGCTTTTTTAAATTTAAACACCATAACTGCATAATATGTCTGATAAATTTGTAAGTTTTATTATCAAAATCTGTAGAGAATCTAATTTAAAAAAAATTATGCAATAAGTTTATGAAAAAAAAAGTCAACTTCTATTACCAAAAATAATACAGAAAAAAATATGAATACAATACAATAGATTTAGATCTCGAAAAGTTAGATTGTAACACTAACTCTACGCTTCGCCATTCGAACGTCAATTGATAAATGGTGATGAAAGGTAAAACATACTTTTGGCAGTATAATTTAGTCCTAAAACGAACAAGAGGAGTATTTTTACGCGATTCAACATTCAACAACAAAGTGATGTTGCAGGACATAACATGATAAAGAAATGCTCCTTACGTGTTCAGAAAGTTCAATACCTCCAGCTTTGTGAGTAAGCCAGACGACTGCAGTTTTGCCAATGGGTAACAATAATGACCACTAGATTCCGTTCATACGTTTTTCGGACGAAGCTAATTAAAGTTTTGTTTTCTTTTGTTTTTAATAATAAAATTTTATTGGTTTTTGTTTTTCGAGGAATTTTTATTACATAACTTCTCTCATAATTAAAATTTATTCAAGCTTTGATATTAAAATTTATGAAATTTTACAAATGTTATTTGTTAAATATTATTTAACAAAGTTATTGTTCTTTAACAAAAACAAAAAAAACAAAAATACAAAAAAGAAACGTGTTTTCCGTCACCGAAGTTTTCTATTTTGCATTTGATATCATGAAAATTGTGGAAAATACAGTTCTTGGTTCTATTTTATTCGCTTTATGTTAAGAAACCATGAAGATTACATCTTGTGAAATACCCTAGAAATTTTAGTATGACTTCATTTAACTGGGAGGGATTGAAATCCATTATTCTACTTCAAAGTGTTTTCGGACATTTATTTGTATGTAATTTTTTCCTTATTTTAAAATTTATAATCACTTTCCAAATTTTTTACATTTTCTTCTGAATCAACCTGAGGCTACAAAAAGTAAAACATAATAATAATTGTGCAGTAAGTAAAACATTCTTATACATGTAAGAATTAATTTAAATAGGCTATACCAATAATGAAGAGATAAATTCCAAACAAGATAATTTTGTTTAGTTTTCTATGTCGCTATTTTAGTCAAATACGATAGCAGTTTATTTAATTAAATAATTAGTGCAATAAAAAAAGTAAAATATTATCAGAAGGAAACTTGGCTAGATTACTACGGTTGTCTAATTAACATTAATATTTTTAAGCGATAAAATTTCAGCCATTTTAAATTGGTGGTATTTTAAAATTCTAAATTCTAATATTTTAAAGTTCTAAAAGGAATATGACATCTGTTTCAAAAATACGAAGGAATAGTACAATAATATTCCATAACTTCTCCATCAGCTCCAAAGAAATGGTTAGTATATCGTTTTAGCACAAGATTTTTTGTTCATCTAAACGAACTAAAGTTAACCAATTAATAAATAAGTTAATAAAATTAAATTTAACTTGACAAAGAAGATTAATAAAAATTAAAGGGATATTTGTAGTATCAATAATTTTTACAGTTTACAATATATTACGCTTCTTAAATTTATTGTGTAGTTCTAAAATTATTAATTAATAGAAAATCAATTTACACTACAGTATACTTAATTTATGCTCTATCATTAATTAAACCGTTGCGAGGGACCGGTGGTTAAACTTATAACGGTTAATTGGAACCATATTAATAACATTAATTAGTTGAACACCTTGACAGGAATCAATAACCTTAAAATTGTATGCATTATTACATCAAATATTTATTTTACCTTAAAACTTTATAGTCCAGTATTCCCTACAATAAATAATAAATATAAAAATTTGGACTCATTTGTAAAAAAGTAAGAAATTTTACATTGATTATGAAGCAAGTTGTTAGATTTTAAAATGTTTGGCAAAAACATATCGAAGCATGTTTAGTTATTAGAACAAAGTTCAATAATAACGATATTAATAATATAAATATCTAAGAAAGAAACAATGCAATTTTTGAAGTTTATTTCCAAACTTACTTCAAAATAACTCATTAATAGAAACAAAGCCCTCTTTAAGGTCTTTTCAAAACACTTGTAATATATTTTGAGACATCAACAAAGTTACCTCTTTTGTAAACTTTGGAAACTTTGTTAAATGCACTGTAACTTTAATTTCAAGTTGAAAAGTAATTTTTAAAGAAATTTAATAACGTAAATTTTTGAAGCATGGTTTTCTGTGAATCAATCACTTTCATTCAATAAAAAAAACTTTTACTTTCTCTCTGTATTCTTAAATATGTTAATGACATCAATAATAATATTCGTCAATCCCCAATTAAATAATTTGACTAAAATTGCAGTTTATATAATTAATTTTCTTTTTCATTTTTAATTAAATTACTGCTACAAACTATAGCATAATAAATAAACTCGCTCTGTTAATTCCATACAAATGAAGTTACAAAAAAAAAAAAAAAATGAATAAAAACATAAAAAAATAAAAAGAGTTTTCTTTTCATTTGATAGAAATTAATAATACGTAATTTCTTTAAAGATGGTGAATTTGTTAAGTGTATTAAAAATAATCTGGTATTTATCTATCAAAACAATTAATGGTTCATAAAAAAGACACGTAGTTATTAAATCTTTATCCTTTACTTATTAAGAAGTTAAGCCCAGATAGATGTATAGGAAATGGTTATCCTTGAAAGAGTTGGTATCTTTTACAAACCCGTATAGAATTATGACAAATAGAAAAGAATATTTGCAATGAATTTCTTAAAGTTTGGTAAATGTTTTAAGAATTAATTATTAAACACATCAAAAATAAAACATTTCTCAACACTTTACCTCAAAATACAAAGCTTCTAGTTCAACCAATCACATATGTAGGAAGAAGAAATTCTTTTTTCAGTAGAATTTATTTAATGAAATCTTTATTAAAGTTACATTAAAAAAACAGTTTATCGATGAAATAAACGAAACGAAAAATTAACGTTGTAATGTGATACAAAATAAGTATAACTTGGAATGAAAGCAATATTATTAGTCAGAGGGAATAAAAAAAAAAGATTGTTACCTATATTACGGGCTAAGATTCCAAAAAACTTCTTACTGATCCAAATAAATATTTTAAGTCAGCTAACAGTAATGGTACAACAAGCTTAATACGAACTATGAAGTAGTATATTACATTATTATGATAATGAATAACTACGTTTATTAGGATAAATGGAGTAATTAAAAATTCTATTAATTTATTTCATTAATACTAAATTTAAAACTATTTATTTATTTTAACATATACAGAACTAGTTTACACAAACGAAACTTTATGTGAAGTTTTCTAATTTTTTAAAATTACAGTAAATTTCCTGTTTAATTACTACATAGGGAAAAGGGAATATTTATACATTGATACAAAATATACCTTAAATTAATATACTTCAAAACAGGATATTTTTGTTCAGTATCACATCTAGTGTCTGAACTCATATACACGAAGTATGAACGATCCACTGACAGGAGAAAAAGGAATGCAACATGTGAAACAAATGTATTGTATAAAGTAATTTAGTAAATTTAATGGTTGTTATTTGTGAAGGAAACAAATCAAATTCTGCATGTACGAGTATATATATATATATATATATGCAGAATTTGATTTGTTTATTTTACACGCTCGCCCACTCGTGAGAGCAAGAGAGAGAGAGAGAGAGAGAGTGAGCGAGTGTGAGAGAGATATAGAGAGAAGTTTTTCTTTTTTTTTTAACATTTATATAAGATTATTAGTAATTTCATACTACGGTAATAATACTGTTAGGGAAAAAAAAACTATTTGAGTTAGATGACAGAGTAATAACAACAAAGGGAATGAAAACGTTTCATTAATAAATAACAGAAACAGTTGTGTAAATGATAATCTCAGATGTGACTATAGTCGCAGACTGGTCCCTAAAACCGTGAATGTAATACCATATAATTGTATTCAGCTCTAACCGAATGCATGTTTGAACAAGTACTTTACTGAAATTACAATTCACTTTGTTTTATTGCCATCTATATTAATTACAGTCATTCTATATTTACCTTTTATCAACTGTCTCTAACATTTACCAAATAAAACAAACACTCATACAATTCATATGCACACACGTTAAAAATCTAATTTCCAACAATGGTTGAGAAAATTTTATTATGTATGTTTAATAGTTTACGTGAAAAAGAACTAATAGTAAACAAGATTATAAAAAAAAAAAAATAATAATAAAAATGAATTAAATATGTTAAAAAAAGGAAGAACAAAAAAACTGGGAATATATAAATGTTTTTCTTTCGAAGAAGACAATAAGTAGATTAAAAATCAGTTAATAAATATTTCTATTTTAATACTTTGAGAATCACATTTATTTCAGTGAATATTGTAAAAAATATTGTCTTTTCATAGTAACAACTTTGCGCAAAAATTATTCCGTCAAGTTTAGAGTAGGACCCAAACCAATGTAAATGAAGGCATGTGGACGACAATGAACATTGATCCCTAAGTGATTATTCTAAGAAAGAGCGAACATAAACTGAATTTTCATACACAATTTGGCCTTAACTTTTGCTGTTTTATGTACATATATTTATATGATATAATCTTGTTTTTAAATAAATTAATCAAGGTACTTATACAAATTGATTCAAAACATTATATTTTAACTGCGATAAAGCTTAAATATTATTGATAATTATATATTCATTCAACAAAGGAATAAATTATATGTTCATTTATATTCATTTGGTATATTTAAAGATCGAATTTATGTTAAAATTTTACATTTGCTTGTAATTTATAATAAATAAATAAAATTAAACATATGAGATTATTTACTAAATTTTATCCATTAGCCAGTTTTATATGGAACGTTACATACATTCACTTAATACTCGTATAATGAAATGTTTTTGAACTTCATTTTATTTGAGCAATGTATAGATATATAAATTTTTTTTTTTATCTTTTAATAGGCTCAATCTGTAACCTTTATTAAATAGAAACGAACAATTTTACTAAAATGATAATTAATTTTTTTTTTTTAATTAATAAAAAAATCTATGCGTAATATATGTGTTAGATACCTTCCGAAGAATATATATATATATGTATATATATATATATATATATATATATATATAAATACACACAACACACACACACACA
>JAAAKQ030292955.1:0-10281 GCA_010016005.3 Zanna intricata
CACACGCTACAATTCGTTCATCTCATCCTCTGAAGATATAACCTAACGGTGATTCTGGAGGTGAAAAAAAAAAAAATATTTCCAGAAATATATTATATTGTCTTTTGGCTAAGAATATGAAATTGTTCTATCTGAATATGATTTCATTTACTGCGTACGAATAGAAAGACGCTGTCTGATATTGGTAGAAAAGTCATACTCCTGTAACGGATGCCAGTTTTATCATCATTGTTGGAGATAAAAATTTGTAACTTTTTAATGAAGTGATTAATAAAAATAAATGGGTTCTGCTTCAATACTATATGTATGATATTTTAAAGTAGAAAGTTATTCAACGGCATTGGATAAGTGTTTTTATTAATAAACTAAATTATTTTCTTAAATACAGCACAGAGTACAGTATGAAGTAAACTTTTTCCGTTTGGTCGGTTCATGAGAATTAACATGAAGATCACTGGGCAGGTGTAAAAATATAAATATTTATATCCTCATGATACTGTACGAGGAGATGCAGGTTGGCTTATGATGGTTATTCATCAATGATAGGCTTCATAAATTGATTAATCATTGAAGTTTCTCTTGTCATGTATAAACATAATGTCACTGTTACTTCCCATTTACTTGACATCTAACATATAGATGGGTTCTTCATCTGATAGTCCATCACATAATAACTAATTAGCGGAATGGTTTATTGTCTCCGATACTGGAGTACTCTTAATCCAAATTAAACGTAAATTTTAAAACATCATATATATAAAATAAATAACTTTTTTATTTTGTTTCAGTTTTAAACCTTTACAATATATATATACATATAAATATGTTGCAATATATATAAGAGTATATATGAACTAACCTACGGAGATTTAAATGTTATATCGATTGCTACAGATTTAAATATACATCGAAAAATACATAAATTAACATTTGAGTTTTCGGTTAAATTTATTTCTTCATTTAAAAAAGTATAATTTGAACCTTGACATTTGAATCCACCCCATTACTGAGCATATACCTCTCCCCTAATATCACATCTGTCTAAAGCCATATACTAATATATTGCAGCAGTGTCCTTAAAATTATCCTGCCATAGTTTTTATTTTTATCTACATTTTTTCATTAAAAAAGTATTCAAAAACGTAACTTGTTTTGTCCACCTTCTATCTTCCAACCTAGCAGTTGGCCAGCCCAATTCCAACTCTTTTTTTTTGTAATCACCTTAACCTTAATCTACTATTGTAGTTGTCTTATTTTTTTATTATTAATTCTGTCTCTCCTTTTCATACCAAGCATCCTTTTCTCCACTGAAAATTGGGTAATCCTCATAATTTGAATGGACTTCTTCAATAAAGTCCAAGATTGTGAACCATAGTTGAGATAAAGGGTTCATACCGTCTAATAATTTACCTTTCTGTATTCTCCTGGTTGTTTTTCAGAATAAATTTAAGAGACAAATATTTTTTTCCAAGCAGCTGCTATGCTTCTTTGGGTTCTTTCTTGTTCTGCCTCAAAGCTCACCAGTTGCTCTAAGCAGATTGCTTTGTTTGCCAATTGCAGTTTCATTCCTAGTGATTTTAATCTTTTCTTATCCCCGTTATTCATTACTAAACCAGCTGCCTGACCTTGTTTTTTCCAATTCGTTCAACATTACTTCTTATATTTTTTTAAGATTAAGCTTATAGTACCATAGATCATCTATGAACATTAGATTTATTAATGTTCTAGAGTTAATAATAATTTCAGATTTTTTTTCTGTCCATTTCAGTTTTTTTTTTAATTATTCCTCGTTGATGCATTAAAAAAAGCTGATGATAAAGGATTTTGTTGTTTTATTACTCTTCTATTTTAAAATATAAACTGAATTCATCTATCACTATTCTGGCTTTACTCGATGAATATATGTTTTTATTAGGTACAGGTATTTGTAAAGAATCACTGCCTTGATCCGGAGGACCAACAAATATTATAGTAAAGAAGTTTATGGTGTAAAGTAGTCGAGCGCGGAGGACCAGTATATAATATATTATGCTAGTAGCTGATTTGATGTAGCTGTTTTTAAATAAAGCTCTTCGTTAAACGATTATTTATTGTATTAAACTGTACTATATGCGTTGATGACGTTAACCATTTCATATAGTTTAACTGTTTTATATAATTTCCCCGAATGAATGATAATTATTTTATACTTATGAATGATGAACTTATAAATCGAAATAATTAGCTTATGAGTAATAAAAAACTTATCAATGATTTCGCTTATGAATATTCGGCTGCTACGGCCGATAACTTGAATACAACTGCAGTTTTATAGCTGCGTCTGCCGGCGACTGGATTACTACAACTGCTGGCCTCTGGAATATTACTGCCTACTGCCCGGTGCCTCTACAGTCACTGAATTCGACTCGTAATCGGAACAAGAACGAACCGATAAAATTTATATCTAAGTTAACATTATCAACGCAGAGATTAAACCTAACAGTATTAGCAGCACATTTTTGTAGTTTAATACTATATATAGGAATTGGTGATTTATGAAATCATAAACTATAACTAATAAATGCCATGTACACCTGTATTTGAAATTCTGTTGCTTTTTCAAACCCCTGTTTAATAACCTGGATGTAATATATTGTAGAAAAACCTGAACAAAATTCTGCTTGTTTTATTGGTGGATGTTTTTTCCAACTCATGTTTTATTTTATTTAAAATAACGTTTATAAATATCTTATTTATGGGAAAGGTTAATGTTATTGGTTTGTAATAATTTAAATCTTGATTACCTTCTCTTTTCCTATAGATCAAGATTATATGATTGAGGTATTTCTTATATTTCTAATATTCTACTGATAAGTTGTGTCCACAAGTTCTTAAGTATGGGTACATAATTTCATTAGTAATGAAATCACTGCCTTGAGCTTTATTCATTTTTTTAATTGTTTTACTGTAACTTCCACATTACATACATTAAATCTGAGATACTGAGATACTGCCCTCTACACTTTCTCATAGCTTATATCTCCATAATATCCACCATAAATACAGTTCTGAAAAGATGTTAGATGCTGTTGGAAATATCCTTTCATCTCTATTTCTACCTATCCAATTTTATTTGTTAACATAGTGGTAAAGGGAGTACCTCTACTTATTTGTTTTTTTGGGTTTTCTGGTTGACTTATTATCTTCAGCTGCTATTATCAGGCAAATGCTGGCATTATTTATATCCTTTCAAATAGTGTATCTATCTAATTTTGCAGAGTGCATTACATTGAATATATTTTCTCTATATTTCATGTTGCTCTTCTTCTTATCTTTTCTTTGCTTTATTAAATTTTTGGACTGGTGCGACAATTTTTTATAAGGAATATACTCACATGTTATATCTTTCCTCTTAATTTTACCCAAAGAATAATATAATGAATTTTCTTTTTTTTTACTTGTTATACTTAATCAATTTACTATCATTTAATTAATTTTTAAAACAGACTTTACCTTAGTTTAGCAGATCTGTTTTAATTATTTTAACATCTTGTTAATATACAATCGAAAAAATTTATAAGTTACTGGGCTAAAATCTATAAAACTCTTTAGCACACCGTTATATCTGTTAGGTGGAATTCTTTTCTATAGAAAATGTAAGGCTCATACTTTTTAAAACTGTAATACATAAAATATCACCCTTCCCTCTTTTTGTAATGTAAATTCTTCATACAATATAACTTTCAGTTTTAACACAACATATCTGTATTTACTTTCAGTTTTCAATGAAATGTACTTGAGAAGAATTTATATATTACAGGTAACTTTTGAAACCAATTCTTTACTTTTAAATTTTGTTGAAAATTGATGGTACTTATATACAGTTGAATAATTTCTATTTCTCCCCTAATTCTACGAAATTATGTAATTTAAAAATGAAGTAACATACCTCTTCATCATCATACTGATTAATTACAGACCAAATAATTATAATTCTTTATATATAAAAAGAAAAAATATTAAAGAAAATTGTTAGAAATCTTTCGTATAATCTCTGTATGTTTATTTTAACAAAAATATTAATTAAAACACCCTCAAAAAAGTATTATTATTAATAAATAATATTTATTTAATTATTATTATTATTTAATCACTTATATTTTACTATATTGATATACCCAAGTTGCTATATTTTAAAATACATTTTAGCTTATTGTTATTTTTTTATATGCTTTTCTCAATCCTTTTTCTCTTTTTTTTTTTTTTTTACGATCAGTTACGAAGGAATGCATTTACGCACACCCAATGGGGTCATCATAGGGTTGTGTCGGACTCCGAACCAGGGCCGCTATCCGCCCCCAGCTAGTCAAATTCAGCGAACTAAGAAGCCTGGCTTAGCGACTAAGCAGACTCCAAAGCCTGCCCCCTACCGACTAAACCTCCCTCACCGCTCTACTCCGCCCCGAGATCAGACCCGCAATTAAGCACAACCCAGTCTCGGGGGGACATGTCCGACGAATTTCCGAACTACACTCCTGAAGAGGAGAGAAGCAAGTATACACTTCTATACAGAAGTGCATACCTAAGTTCTCCCGGTGATCCACCACTCCTGCCATCCCTGTGAACAAAGAAAAAAAGAACATCCATACTACCATCCATGCATTCATTCATACCCTGTTGTATGAGTAGATGTGTGTGTGTGTACGTGTTCACGCCCAAGGAGAACGGGAGTCCCCATGCGTCATCACCAACCATCCTTATAGCAAGGACAAGTAGCGACTCAGCAGGAGGCTGTCCCTTCCCCCCAGCACCACCATGTTCGTTACTGCGCGAGTAACCCCGTCATAGAGGGAATGGAATCCCTGTGCCTCACTACACCCTATCTCCATACACGGGAACAAAGTGCAGCTCAGCAGAGGGCTGTCCCCTCTTCATAGAGGGAAAGGAGTTCCCGTGCCTCCTCACTACACCCTATCTACTGCAATCCTTCTTCTCTATTATTCTGAAAGTGTTGCTTTGCTGTATTTTAAACATATTTTTAGTTATTTTTTGTGGATTGTAAATTTTTCTTTTAGTAAAAATCATTTCTTTTTTTTATCATATTTTAGATTACTTGCATTGAATTAAAAAGATCATCTTTTATACTACTTTTACATTAAAATTTAGAAGTGGTTTTGTTATATTTATGCATTGATTAAATAAACTGCAATTACTTAGTTTATAAACTTATAAATAAATTTATTATCTTTTATGCTGAAACTTATTTTTGAACAACAGTACTGGACCAGTACCTAAGAGTTTTTCAGTATCATAAATTTATCAAAAATTCGTTTGAGATGAAAATTCTTTTTCTGTTGGATGAACATAAATTGTTGTGTCCTCTATTATTTTTTTTTAGAAAGGAATGATGGAATGATGAAATGGTTAAAGTGGATATTAAATTTATTTCTCTTAAGATAAATTTATTGTAATCCAATCTTATCTAAGGAACATATATCAAGTCATGATAAGGCATCTGAGTTGAAGTTTTCAGTGATTTAGTGATTTACTTTTTTAAGGTGATTTTACACTTATGGTTGGGATAACCTAAAATGGCAAAAGGTTATATTTTTTGCTTCCATTTTATAAACATCATTTTTAGAACAGTAATGTTTATATAGCATAATATTATTAACTAATAAATTATAACTGAAATTTATTTCTTCAATACTTCTTCATTTATATATATATATATATCATTTATATATATATATATATATATATATATATCTCTTATATCAACTGAAAATGAGTTTTTAAAAACTGAAATAATCATTTAGTTTTAGATTTTAAATTATATGTTTATTTAAAACGTCTGAGTGCTTTCATATTTTTCAGATTATGTAGTTAGTTCTTGTTAAAACAAAATGTAACAATTTAAATAAAGAAAATGGAAGCCATTACTCACATAATATTCGATTCTATTAAACAACTTAAAATATTACGTCAGCCAATGAGAAGAAAAACTGAAATAATTTATTTCAAATAAATTAAAATTATTAATTAATGTTTTTTTAAATTTTTTTATTTATTTTATTGTTTTGTTTATCCTCCGAAACCACAGTATAGTATATCTTTAGAGGATGATATGAATGGAATTGTAACGTGTGTGAAAAATGCCTTGCCTTATCGGGATTCGAACCCGGGACCTCCGGATGAAAGGCCGAGACGCTACCACTCCGCCACGGAGACCGGCAATTAATTATTTGGAAAAAGGTTTTATCAATAAAATGTAATTTAAAAATTATAAATGTTGACCTTAGAATAAAATAGTCAGATATTTCTAAATATAATTTTAAATGTTTGTGAGATTTACTATAACGAATGATAAAACATTGATACAAGGAATATTCCATCATTGTAAATGATGCTGACAAATCCCGATTCAAACATTTGAAAGCAAACCCTCTAAATTATTAAATCTTAATGCAAAAATCCTCTCTTTTATCTGTTTAGCCTGCGGAACTACCGTTAAGTTATTACTTCAGAAGATGAATGAGGATTATGTGTATGAATGTGAATGAAGTTTGGTCTTGTACAATCTCAGGTCGACCACTCCTGAGAAGTATGGTTTATTGAAACCCAACCACCAAAGAACACTGGCATCCACGATCTAGTATTCAAATCTGTTTAAAAATTTTTGTCTTTACTAGGATTTGAACCTTAGAACTCTCATCCTGTACAATAATCCAATGACGATTATCATTACATAATCATAATCTTTGTAAGTACAGTTTACAAATCACCAATTGTGAATTATTTTAGATTCAGATTGTTTTTTTTCTACTAAAGCAGATAAGCAGTTTGAGAAATTCCAAATTTCTTCCTATCTTGTTTTACTCTTTTCTAATCATATGAACAGTAAACTAGTATTCTCGTGATAACCGTACATAACCCTAAAACCTTTTTTCTGTATAAATGACACAGAAGTTTCTCCTTTGCAAAATATAAATCAAGATAAATAAATGTATATCAGATGCAACTAGTTAAAATAAATAAATTTTACTATTTTATTATGCCAACGGAATTATGCTTAATTAATTGAACTACAGCATTTTTAATTTAATAGCGAATTTAATTATTTGCGACTTAAATGAAATACTGGAAAAATAAATATATGTAGTTTTACTTTTGTTTCACAGAATAGTAGATTTGAATGAAAATATCTTTTATTACCTGAATAATTAAGATAAATTTAGAGAAAATAAGTTTCAAAAGAAAAGAAAGGAAAATAAAAGTAAAACAAAGGAAAGAAAGATACATTTTAAACAATATTATGAGTTATTTCTTTACATATGGCCTATTCAATATATTAATGAAATAAGAAACTTTTCTCTTTGGAAATAATGTGAAATAATAGAATCAATTTTTAGTAAAAGAAAATAAAGTATCAACAAACTAAAATCAACTGAACCAATAGTGAAACCAATAGCTAATGTGTAACACCATGCCTCCGCCACCGTATCGCTCATTTAAGATGCCGCCGGATGAGCTTAAAACCCTGACGAAGTTCAGCAACAGAGAGAGTACCACTCCTCCCAACTCTTCGCTGAAGTCTACGTCACAGCCTCTTAACCTCAGCCTGCTGGAAAGCAATCTCTGCTGACTACCGCAATAAACAGATGCTTTCAGACTCCCAGCCCATGCGAGGAGGATCACATAAGGGATGTCATCCCAACTCAAGACTCCCTCAAACTTCAACAGATTCAGCACATGAAGGTGTTTCAGTAAACAAACACCCTTACAGTAGTGTAGGAGATTAATTGCTAGAATGTTCACATGATTACCTGGCCGCTATCCGTAATATTTATCAAACCGTTATGATTTTTCTTGCAGTCATAATGCAATTCCCCATAGTCATGAATTTCTTCTTTCTTGGGTACAAACCACGTAGTATCTGCAATGATTCTCACTAATTTAGTCTGTAAACGGTATATAATCTTAATATTGCTCTTGCTGGTGTATCCCATAGTTGTAGGCCATACGTCCAAATCGGTTTCAAAACAATTGTGTGTTAAAAGTTTGTGAGTCACAAACTTATTTTATATTCATTTATTTTTATTCTTAATTTTGCTAGCCAGAACGGGTGTGTAGGGTTCATTGGGACCAGCTAAAACCCCACTCCCTCTCACGAAACAATGACGGAACTACCGAAGATATGATATCGTCACCAAACGTTTTAGCGGGCTCAACTTGTGCTGTCGTTCCATGAGGGCTTTCAGCGTCTCCCGAGGGCACCCCGAAAAGACGATCCTGGCGGATCCTGGCTGCTCACTCCGGGAGCTGACCTTCTATTCCCATTTCCAAACAGACCTATAGGTCTGCACCACCCTGAGTGCCATCGTCTACAAAGCTTTGTACCCTTTGCGTATTACGTAATATCTTAAGAGCTTTGTGCCGATTCAGAGGTGACCGCTGTAGCTATCATCTTCGTTTGGAGTATCTAGAGCCCCAAATTTTCTCCATTAATAACTAACGCCGAGGTAACCTTCTCCGCCTTCTTGCTAACTTCAGCTACCTGTTTCGTAAACGTTCTCGATCTGTGTAACCAGATACGTAAGTATCTGGCCTACCTAGAAGGAACTATTTCTGTTCCATCCAGTGCCACTGTAAATCTAGGAGTTTGTCTTCTCCCAGTTATCAAGATGATCTCCGTCTGATATGAAGAAACTGCCAGCCCTCTAGCCGTCAACCAATTCACTAAGGAAGAAAAATTCTCCTCAGAGGCAAGTTTCACCTCCCGAGTGGTACGGGCTCTAACCATCATCGCAAGATCATCGGCAAAGGCTGTCAATTCTACAACCGGCGTCAATTCCCAACCCCTCTCCATTATCATTAATCGTATCTTGTTTGGGAACTGTTGCAATAGCGCATGTGGAGTCTTCATCTACAAACCATCCTGCTGTTTTACCACGCCAAGGTTCGGTTCCGAAACTAGCTATAACTCCGTTCCGTCGATGTTTTACCGCAGAATTGCGCAAGTGGTTTTTTCAATTAAAATTTGTGTTTTAAAAACGAATCATACTATTTTAATGAAATTTTGTGTATTTCTACCTAAAAATGTATTTAAAAAAAGAGGATTGAAAATTTAATTTATACAAAATCCCAAAAAGAGGCCTTTAAAATTTCATCAGTAGCTCCATAAATATTTTTTTATCGAATTATTTATTTAATAATTTTAATTTTTTTTCAATATAGTTAATAAATATTTGATATATAGCTACAATTACTAAATTCTATCACAAAAATTATGTTGTCTGTCAATTTTGTGTTTGTTACATTTTCTGTTCTAATTAAATTAAAATGTTTGTTAATAATTTCTACTATTAGTAATATAAGAATAGGCAAAAACGTACGGCCCTTAAAATTGGCTAACATCTCTATAACTTTATACTTTATTAAAATATTATAACGGAAAACACGTTATTAACATGATAAATAATCTTTTACTTCATTTAAAATTTTTATTTATTTATTGAATCACTTTTTGAAAATTATAATGTAACGTTAAATTTGCTTATTTGCAATATTATCCTAAATTTGCAGAGAAGAATAAGATGAATAGCCGGCCTCCGTGGTAGGAGTGGTAGCGTCTCGGCCTTTCATCGTGAAGTCCCGGGTTCAAATCCCGGTCAAGCACGGCATTTTTCACACACGCTACAATTCATTCATCTCATCTTCTGAAGATGTAACCTAACGGTGGTTCTGGAGGTTAATTCACATTCATACACATCATCCTCACTCATCCTCTGAAGTAATATCTTAACGGTAGTTCCGGAGGCTAAACAGATAAAAGAGAGGTTCCAGAGGTTAAACAAAAAAAAAATATATATATATAAGATGAATAGAAACTTAAAATCATTTTTTATCACGTCAGAGTAAGGAGAATAATAATAAAATTAAATTTTAAACAGTTAAACGAAATATAAAATGTTGTATAACCATGTAATTTATCTGAAATGTTCAAAAGTTTCTTAATATAACTACAACGGAACCTATAAAGGATAAAATGAAAAAAAAAATTATTACATATTAATCATTATAATTTAGAAAATTTTTAAAACATATTTCATTTAAAATAATAATAATTTTATTTTATATATTATATTCTCGTGTCAGAAACACACAGGCACATGTACATGCATTTACAGTTATGATTAAATTACTTTCGACCAAAACTTGGCCGCCTCCAGTGCACTTCCTGTTGCTTGCTGAAGATCAATCTCTGTACAGGAGACCGGGCACAAACGACACCGAAGCATG
>JAAAKQ030293010.1:0-10280 GCA_010016005.3 Zanna intricata
CGGTCCCAGAACTGAGCCCTGTGGAATTCATGAGTTATGGTTGAGAAACTTAAAATCAACTTAATAAAAAAAATAATAATAATTCATTACTTATTTATAGAGAATTATGAGATATTAAACAATTTTACTTTTTTTATAATTACCTTACGAATAAAAAAAAAAAAATATAAACTATGAGTAATTTTAAACGCGTACAAACTTAAAATAATGTGCTAAAATATTTCCTAAATGTCATCTATTATTTAATGATGGTACTTTAAACAGAATATATACCAAGCAAGATAATCAAGTAGACCAAAAGATTAAATATATTTCCTATCACAACAAAACTAACAAGTGAATAAAAAGTTGTTTAAAAGAGTATTATTTATTTTTAAATTTGATATTTAATTGATTGATATGACTCTTCGTCATTTTGAAACGTTCTTTTCTAAACATTTTACCAATTTCAAATTTCGTTAAACTGGAAATGTAGTAATTACGCACAAAAAAGGAATAATAATGAACTTTTAAGTTTAATAGTCAATGATACTAGTGAATGAGCCACCAAGACAGAGGTTAAAAAATGGGTAAATGTTAAAAGATGTTAAAAGAAACATGTATTCAAAGAAAGGAAGAAATTACACTGACTTAATTTTATAAAACTCATTATGAGTGAAATGTGAATTTTTACTTTCTTGTAAGAAGTAAAGGAAGTATTGCGAACGCAATTTTTCAAAAAAAAAAAAAAAAACGGAAATAATCATTTTGACCATCCTTGAATCCATTTTGACTATTTCCGGCGAGAAGTATGTACGTATCTTGCATAATTAAAAACGATTACAGGTAGAATGTTGAAATTTTAGATTTAGAACTGTTATAACAATCTAGTTGTGCACCTTCCCTTTTGATTGCAGTTGAGTGGATCAAAAGTGTCCAAAAAAGCCCAAATTCCAAAAGAATCTAGATTTTGCATTTTTTCTTAACTGCAGTAATAATCCTTCATTGAGAGCTTTTCAACGATCTACCATAATAGTAATTATTTTCACTGGTTTCAGAGTTATAACCAAATAAAATATTAATTAATTAAATATTTGGATCTTACAATGGGAAGGAAAACTGGTTCGAATTAGACTTAATATCATTTTTTTAACTTTTTTTTTTAATTCAAATATATTGATTTATTAATAGTTATTAACCTCTCATAAAAAATGTTTACGATAAATAATAATGTAATAACAATAAAAAAAAAAAAATGAGATGTTATTGATGAAATAAAATATATAATTTTATGTACTCATCATTTTAAAAAAAAATGTGTGTATATGACATCTAATAAGCGTACAAGAAAATCATGTAGTGTCCACATCAGATTTTTTGCAAGAGTTATATATAATATTTGAATTAATTTCCAAAAAAATTATGTTTCATATCGTACGCGTTTTAAAACTTGTAAGTCCTGTCCGAGTTTTTTTTTTTCACCAAATGATTAGCAAGATATATTTCTTAACACTACTTGACTTTTTGTGGAACTAAATATGTTAAATTTTAATAATTTTACAAGCTTGTTTAATAAATATAAACAAGCTTGTAAATTAATTAATTTATCATTTTTGTTTTTATCGTAATTAATCGTCAATAATTAATCAATCAATTTTGTTTTCATATATGGATGGCTGAACTTAACAGAAGAACTAAATGACGTACAAACTGACTGGACCGCCAACTTGTAGTTTCATTCCCCTACTACAATTCGTTGATCCATGCCCTGTCATTTTCTGTCAGTCGCCGTTGTTATAGTATTAATTACGCATGCTATGTCAATACGTGTAAAGTATGCAGTAATTGAACTTTTTTTAGCAAAAAAAGAACCCAAGTGATACTGATAGTCATATAAAAACCGTTTATGGTTAGAATCTGTTGATTGAAATACTATGAGCAATACTATGACTCGGTGTACAACAAAATAAATTTAAAGCACAACCCTTTGCAAAAAAAAATTATTATGCTGATAAGGTTCTGTAATTCTGAATCCGTGTTCAGGAATAATTCCCTGGAAGCTGGATCGACTGTAAATTCTATGCGATACGTAGAGATGTTAAAACACCTTAGGAGACGTGTTTTTTGTGTTTGAAAATTCATGAAACCGAATTCTGTAACTCAATAGTAGTGCTCAGTCACTCACATAACGTGCAACCACCGAGCCTTTTATTAACTTAATGTTTGAACTTATTCCACACACACCATACTCACCAGATTTGGAGCCCTACAGTTTTCACTTCTTTACGGAATTAAAAAAAAATTATTGGAGGTATTCATTTCACCACGGATAATGAAGTAAGGATGGAATTAGGTTATACATCAAGCAACGGTCGCGGGAATTCTTCACTGATTTAATGAAAAAACTGGTTCACCGTTGCGAGATATGTATTTTTTCATGTAGACACCATTTATAAATGGTGTCTACATGAAAAAATAAATGTTACTTTTTGTAACAAATAGAATGTACATATTTGTCTCATTTCACTATCTCTTTTCATTTACGAGTTATAAGCGATTGTTCATTATATCTCGGCCACCCTCCCACACATATACCATAAATAATGAAGTCGTTACGAAATAAGCTATTACTGATCCGCTAATCAGAACTATGATGAAATCATCATACAGAAAAAATTTAAAAGGTTTCTTTGTTAAAATTTGTAAGATAATTGTAAAATATTTTATTTTTTTTCCTTATAAATTCTGGAAAAAATATTTAACTCCAAATGATTCGTATTGTCGTAAGCGAGATAGAACCTAAGAACTAAGTATAGTATAGTATCCTTACGACTCATCTTAGATATTTTGTTTGGAATGTTAAGAAACTTCAAAGAGTTACAAGATATACCCAAAACTTGAACTCCATATATCCAGACAGGTTTGAAAGTTACTTGTATACCGCCACCTTATATTCAGTTCTGAGTAGAGGCCGTTTCCCAATCAAATATTTACATATACATAACAACCGTCATATCGAGTAGAATAGGTAAATTAAAAGATAAAATATAATCTTTATTATACGAACGTTATATTATAGTTATTCATATGTATAAATTTTTTAAATTAATGTTTAATATAAAACAATACAAACAGTTATTAATTTATAAAGATATTAACAGTTAAAAATTTATACTTTATTTCAAAGAAAACATTTTTTTAAGTAAAAATTAACATTAAAAAAATTATCAATGACCTAACAGGAACTGCTTTTGGCATTATAAGGATATTAATAAATTTAAGAGCAATAAATGAACAAAAATTAAATAAAAACCCTGTAGTTAAACGGCTTATAATTGAAAACTAAAAGGAAGGGAGATTGTATAGTTGCCAAAAACCGCAGTACATATGGCATTGACTAGAATGGTCATTAGACCTGCATATCTATCTGTATTGTTTTAAAATAATCTAATTAAAATCATTCAAAAAAATTATTTTATTTATTGGTTGGTTTATTGAAAACCCATATAAAGACGATTGTTTTAAATATTAAACCGGGTATTCAGTAAATGCAAAAGCGAAGAAAGTTTTTTCCAAATGTGTAACTAGATACAAAAAAAAAAAATTAACTGGATTTCGTTTTTAACAAAAAACTAAAAAATGAATTCACTATTATTATGGTGATATCTGCCCTTGGGCAAAGTTTCTTGCCTAAGGGTATATGTAGTAACCATGTTACTTGCCATTCACTTTTATCATCTTTTAAAAATTTAAGATTCATATAAATTTAATTTTCTTTTAGATCATCTGTAATTTTTTTCTTTTTAAGCTTACCTTTATTAGATCATTTACTGCTCCTTCTAGCATTTATTTTTAATCAATTCTACTCTATTTTTATGAGCCATATACATGCCTAATTCAGTTAACTTTCATATTTTTAATTAATCAGTCCGTTTCACAATCATCCACTTCAAAGACAATTCAACTATTTCCTCTTAAATAGATACTAAACTGTATTTTCTGTTTAATGCTTCCTTCCCTTTTTTAAAATTTTATTTTTATTTTTTCAGTCTTCTCTTAACATATACAGCCGGTACCACGTTAAAAGAAAATTAAAAAATAAAAACAAATAACACAGATACATAGTATCGAATACAAATATCAAATAGTACAGATACATAGTATCTGTAATGATTTACTTGTTTCATTCTTTCTTCTTTTGTTCAGACATTTATTGGCATCTTGTATCTTCAATACATTAGTTTCCTGGCACTCATTTTCAATACATATACCGTCATACTATCTTCTAATTTAAAACTGTTTATTGAATATTTTGCATTTAATCTAAACAAAAAATCACGTAACTTGTTAATTTTATAAGGTTCGCTGATAAATGTTAAACAAGGATGGTGATGAATAATATCCTTATTTTACTCCTTTTATTAAAAAAAAACTACTCAGTTTTAGCATCCTTTATTTTCGTAGTAGTTTTTTGATTACGTACAAATTTTTTGATTTCTTAGTATTTCTATTAGTTATATTTCAAAAATTACCTTTTAAAGGACTTACTATTACTATTAAAGAATTAAAATTAGAATTATACTCATATTATATATTACAACTTACAAAAAGTCATGTTACTCTATTAGTCAAGATAATTATTGTTTTGTAGATTTTTCTCATGGAGAAGACAAAAACCCTATTCTTTCAAATGACTTAAAAGTGTAAGAGATTTTCAATTTGGCCTGTATGTAAATTTCTAATGGTTTCATTTTCTAATTAAACTTTATTCTACATTCCTCAAACAAAAAACTCGTAATTCAAATTTGTTTATACTTTAAAATATAATTTATTAATCTTTTTTTAATACGCAGAAGAGTGAAGAAACTAACATTCAAAGAAAAAATTTAAAGATTTTAAATATAACGATATTAAATATCATTTTAATACAAGATATTTATTTTTGTTTCATTTAAAAACTCTAGGTTAGTAAGAAAATGAAATATCGTATATACATCTTATCAATTTATCATCAGCTATAATTCCAAGAAAAATAATTAAAAAAAGATATAAATGAAATTAAGGATATAAACCTTCCTCCTCCTCTCTGAGGAGGAGTGGTAAAATCTCGGTCTTTCATCCGAAAGTCCCTGGTTCGAATCCCAGTTAGGCATGGCATTTTTCATACGCTACACAAATTTGATTTCCATATCCCACGGACCAGCTTCAAGCTTATGCGACGAAATCGTCAAGCAGAAAAATTATAAATATATAAAATACAACCTCAAAATCAATTCATGACAATACATTAACTAAATCTTTGAGAATTTATTTTTTAAACTTGTTTTTAGTCTTTTGAACCGTATTTTAAAATGTAAAAAAATTCTATCACATAATATTTAAAATTTTTAAATTACGAAACATTTAATTTCTGAAGTGTCATTCATTAATTATTGAAAATTCTTTTTCTTAGGATCATAAACCAAAAATTGCAAAGTGATAGCAGCTCGAAGAGTAGTTCTACACTTAAAATATTTCCTGAGATTTTTTAAGTCTGGGTTTTGGAAATGTACTATTTCCAGTCATTTTCTCCTGAAGAAATAATTGAAGGGATATAAACCCACTTAACATGCTGCATATGCCTCAAGTATTCCGTACAACATTTAATTTTGTGTGGTTGATCCCCAATCATATAATCTGCTGGTATTTAAATTTCTCTGCCTTCGCAATAAACATACCGCTAACAAATAGGCATTCAAATATATTAAGTTGTTTATGGATGACTATAATTCTGTATTTTTTAAATTAACAAATTATTGTTATTCACTACATAATAACAACAGTCTTTGCAGAGAATTAGCAATTCTAACTGTAACATCAATGTATCTAATACTAATTAGATACTAATTATTGACAAGACCTCCTTATAGTCCACATCCAACAGTCTTCGTCGAAAAATAATTTAGGAAAATAAATTGAATAGTTTAGGGGAATTAAGTGATAAGAAACCTGCTGAACACCATATTAAATAACAATATAAAATGTCTTTAGTGAAAGATCAGAGATGGAGAATTGGAGGAAAAGAGGGAAAAAAGGGTTGGAATATTTATAAACATTAAAAAAGAAAGGAAACGAAGGACTAAGAGAAATAAAAGATATTTAATTAAAGAAGCAGGTTCTATTAGATCTTTAATTACAGTTATAAATTATACTAATCTGTAATTGTTGGATAAGTCTATGGTAATTAAAGTATATTTCCGACGATATACTATAATTAGTAAGTAGATAATAATAATTCCTATTTATTGCAGCGTAAGTTTTGAATTGATTAATTATGAATGTTAATATTGTAAATTTTTTCACATTAAAATTAAAATATATATATATATCTTTTTGGAGTTGTCAATAATTTGATGACTCTATTCTTCATCTTTATTGTTGTATATGGATTTTTTAGCACACAACAACCCTAAAATAATTACTATATTTTTTATCCTTTTATGCCTCCCTGCATTGAAAATTAAAAAACCTGGGTAAAAAAAAAAAATATAATGTTCAAAAAATGCTTAAAAGACTGTTTAAAATTTAAAATTGGATAGCCATTTCAGTTTTAAAACAATCATCAACTCATACCAACAGTAGAAACTGAGGAATTATATGCTTATACATAGTATATGACGAAGTTCTCCCGAAACTTTCATAAGTTAATCCATTCGTGAAAGTAATGGAAACATTCAAATGTCTTAAAATTCTTCGTTGGCGATTAACGGCTAGGGAAAGATTTCGCTTGGATTTCAGCTAGCCTGGTGAAATGAGGTCGTTCTAAAATCTCAAGGACGTTATTTAAGTAGCAAAATTAGTGATTTCTTATGCTTTTTGACCTGAAAATCGAATAACGTAGGTTCCAGAACCGTGACTCTATTAGATTTTGAGAAATCTGGGGTGAAAGCCAATAAATTAGGGTAAAAAAAACACTGTTTTTTTCTTTGAATTAAAGTTTGAAAACAAATTAAATTGAATTACTAATTCTGTACAAACTCAACACTAAAATTAAAATAAAATAAAAAAGAAATTAACGAAGAAAAATAAAGTTAGTATTTTTTATTAATAATTAAATAAATAATTTTTCCTGTGAATGCAATACAGAAGAGTAGTTTTAGCTGGGTTTAAAAAATACAGATTACTGTTGACAAATATCAGATGTCTTTTTATTCATTTAACATCGAGACCTTTTAAGCACACCTTTTAAGGAGCCTAAACCTCATTCATTACAACCTAATATGCCAAATTTATTTATGTTGAATGAAATATAAATTTATTTAATTTATTGTATTTAGATAAACTATTATTAATTAACAATAAATATACATAAATATATGTATACCTGTAAATATTATATGTATAGGATGTATTAATAATAAACTACTTCATCTTTTTGGAGGATTATGCCAAACTGATTTATCTGTTATTTGTCATACTTCCTTTACATTTCGCACTTCATCATTCCATTTAATTTTTAATTGCCGCCCTTCATCAACAATAATGCTTTTAAAAGATCTTTATTCTTTCCCTTTTTCTTTTTTCTATTATCTATTTTTCGTTACAATAAAGCATTTACAGATTAAGCATAATTATACATATAATTTGGCATAAGAATATTTATTTAATTTTTCTTTTTGGGTTATTAGATTTACTACTTTAGTTAATTGATTTTAGATAATTGGATATCATATATCGGATGTGTATAATATTTCACCGTTAAAAGTGTTCAATTCATATTATAGGAAAAGCACGAACCACGATCGGTAATGTAAGATTATACTATCGATTATTCTCATCGACAATTGACATTAATCGTTTCAAATACATTTTCCCGTTAAAAATTAAACATAAATATTAATAACAGAAAAAAAAAATCGATATATATGTAAAATTAACAGTTATTTATAATATGTAAACAAAGATACTAAATTTAATGAAAGAAAAATTAGGGAAACAGTACATAGAAGAATGAAGTATATGTCCAGTTGAAATACAAATATAATTTCCTATTCTAATAGTAATAATTAATTAGTGCAGAGAAACAATTAATCTGCACTAATTGGTTTCTGTTTGTTTCTGCTATTCAATCTTCTTCCACCAAAATTTCTCCTTCCCTTTCTCTAACACAAGTCCATTTTATTCCGCTGCACGAAATCATTCTCTTTAAAGTTGTAACAAAATCAGATTCTATTAAATTTGTTCCATGTTTATTATCTCTTAATTCAATAACTTTAATACAGTATAATTCATACTGTTTTTGTTTTCTAAAATGTAGTCTATTATTATGGAAAAACGTAAACTCATTTTAGAAATTCCTGTTAAATTTAACTAATTCAATTAGTTTATACAATACCGTTTCATATAATACAGCCTACAATTTTTAGATTTTCATTAAAATGAATATTTCAGTCGAATACCTCAAAATATACACCCCTGAAAACAAACTCGCGCGCACGCATATAAGCCCGCACAGGCATTCATATGCAGAGTTTACAGTATAATACAATATAAAATTGTTTATAATGTAAAATTAAAAATTAACTGACCGACAGTCTTGAAATAGTTCAATTTATTTAACTTACAAAAGATTTATCGCACTAAACAGCTTTAATAAATTAAACAAATATCTAATATCTGAGCATCCTTAATCATCTTTAGAGAAATTTTGATTAATTCGCATGATTTACTTAGAAATATTCAGTATAAGGTGGAACTTTCTTGATTTAGAATCTATATACAGCTAAGTCCTTTGTTATTATATGACTGTTCGTGCATTATATTCAGATATCACCACATGAGAATGTATACATGAGACTGTATTTTATGTTAGACGATTAATTTTTTTGATAGAAGGTTAGTAGTTTTTAAACTGTTTGTGCCTCATACATAACTTAATTTTCTTCATTAATTTAAGATCGATAGAAGTAGCTGATTCTAACGAAAGTCTTCTGTGGTATAAATTCCAGGGAGTGCGACTACCCTGAGTTATTTAAAGGTGAGCTTATTTTGATTTTTTCTTTTACTTAAGTCATTGTTTTTACAACCTCCTTCTGTTCTTATAAAAATCCTCAACTTCTTTTTCCTCCCTCAAATTCAAAATAAATTAAACAAAATATATGATTTGAAATGATGCATTAGACAGCGATTGATTTTTTTTTTTTAACTCAATAGAAGAGGAACTGTATATAATTAATATCGAAAGTTACTTTAAAAGAACAATATTTTCATGTAATTTAAAAGTATTTCTTTTAAAAATTTATGATTGATTTACATAAAAAATAAGTTTTACACAAGTCCAATATCATCCTACTATTTATTTGTTCTATAAAGTTTTAAACTTTTCTTAATCTGATAATATATCGTTTAGAAAAAAAGAAATTAGTAATATTACTAATATTTAGTAAATTTAGTAAAAGAATATTTAGTAAAATAACTGCAAGCGAATAGGTTAAAAAATAACTCTGTTGTTAATGTGAAAGGGGGAATGTTACTAAAATAAAACTTCAAGTCGATATACGTTAAAATAATAAAAGATTATTAAGTATTTTAATCGATGGAGGTTTATGAACTTTTTTAGTCGATTAAATAATAATATTTAAATTTAAAAACGAATAATATTTACTTGAATTTCATGATTCCTTTAAAATAAAGGTATACGTCTCTTCATTCTTAATCGGAATTAAAAAAAGAAAAAAATATACAAAGGAATTAGTTCTTGATACCGAATGGAATGATTTTTATGAAGTTTAGCCGGGTCAGCTAGTGGAAAATAAAATTTGAATTAAATAAACTTTCAAGTAATTAAAATTGAAAGAAAACAAATTATAAACATATAATTTATAAAAATTATAATTATAATTTATAAATTATAAAACAAAAAATTCTGCTAATACATTAGCAAGAATAATAAAAAATATTCCATACCAAGTATTATTAGGGGAGAGGAGCAACGTGGTTGCCTTTACGTTTTTGTACTGAGGTAAAATGCTAATTTTTTTGTATTAGTGAGCCTAATATAATATTGTGGCACAAGGGCATGCTAAATTATCTACAAACTACATGATATTTAGTTCTACAAACAATACCTTCACTACAGGTCCTTGCTTACAGTAAATTCATAAATATCAAGAATTAAACTATGATTAGCCTAACAACTCCCTCTACGAATCATGAAACCTTGCTGTTGGTGGGGGGGCTTGCGTGCTCAGTGATACAGATTAGCTGGACCGAAGGTGCAACCATGTCGGAGAGGTACCTGTTGAGAGTCAGACTAAGGAATG
>JAAAKQ030293032.1:0-10280 GCA_010016005.3 Zanna intricata
CAATTCATTCATCTCATCCCTCTGAAGATATACTTAATTGTGGTTCCGGAGATTAAACAAAAAAAAAAAAAAAAAAGATCAACCATTCCTGAGATGTGTGGTTAATTAAAACCCAACCACCAAAGAACAATGGTATTCACAATCTAATATTCAAATCTGTATAAAGGTAACTGCCTTTACTAGTATTTGAAGCTTTGAACTCTCAACTTGAAATCAGCCAATTTGCAATGACAAGTTTAGACACTAGACCAGTTTATAATTTCCAAGTTCCTGAAAGAAATGTTACTATGTTTTAAATATTGGCTAGATTTCTTTAGAATGATTGGATGAAAATATTACTGTTGTGGATGTACACCCATAACAATATCCCATCCACATAACAATAGATGAAGTAACAGTGTGCTAATGTATATTATATCTTCAAATATGAAAAATTTTAAGCTGAAATTTTTTTTGTGATGACATGATATTAGAAAAATGTATTTTGAAGAAAATATTACCAAATGGATATAAATTTGGTCCACACCAAGATTTTGATAAAACTTTTTCCAAAATGTCAGCTCTCATTTTTTACACAAGGAAAAAGATATAGATTGTTCCAGTTTTCTATAGATCAAATTTTTAAAATTTTTTAATAAATTTCTTTTGAAGAAAAAAATTATTTTTTTTAGTTAAAAAAAAATAATTTTTTAAAAAACTTCATTTGTTAAGTAAAAGATTACTACGTTTTGAAATTTTTTAAATATTATTTTATTATTTCTTTGTGAAAAGTTTTTCTATTGTTTTTGCAAAAAGTCACGAGTACTGTTTTTTTTTCAAAGTTTATGTTATATGAATTTATAATTGAGCATTACAACAGTATAACAATAACTACCATCAATAATAATAAAAATTACACTTGGTGCTTTTAGTTTTTTATATTATATGAATGTTTTTGTAATGATCACTATGTCATCAGATATTAAAATATCTTTTGTCAAAATATTACAGCAGAACAAAAAAATGTTGAAAAAAGATGAATAACCTTTTCTTCTGTTATAATATTTTGACAAAAATATTTAATATCTGATGAAGTAGTAATCACCTCTTAATTACATAAATGTAAAATATATACATTAAAAAAAGTAAATTTGGTATGGGTTGTCATAAAGAAATTAAGTTTTTAAAAAGAATGAATGTTTTGCTAACGATGTTCTGGCTGAAAGTAAAACATTTTGGAAAAAAGAACTATGACATGTGTATTCACAGCAAAGAAACTGATTAAATTTTATAATTAATAAGATGAAATCAGCTAGACATGAAATGTGACAGAAAAGCAGAAAGGATTATATTTAAAGGTAAAGGATGAGTGCAACATATACATAGAATTTTTTTCTATCAATAGCAAAATTAAAAGGGTTGAACAAAGCACAGTAAATATGTTAAAAAAACTAATTCATACTGTAGGAGCTAATCTACTTAAATATATCATTTACAGCTTAGCAATAAATAGAAACCTTTCAAACTATTTTCTTTTTACAATGCTTTTAAAAACATACAGGACAGCAAGAATAGTTATAAAAAATCAGTAGCGAATCTGAAATGTGACTAAAAGGAATAGTCAGAAAAAAACACCAAGTCACAGCAATATAATGTATACACTACCTGCCTAGATGTGCCTAATACTCCAAAAGTTGTAACTGACAAGTTCTTCAGTTGTGTTTGAAAGAGACCTTTACGGTTTAAGCAATAGAGAGATTACTTGAAAGTGGTATAAATCTCAGCAAAATTTAAAGTAATAAGTAATAAAAACAATTATTCTCCTCAAACAAAAAATTAATTAATTACTTTTAAAGTATATATTTAAAATCATGATGGCTTTTCATTCAACAAGTGGAGAACTGGACTGCAAGCAATGCTATGAATCTTTTTATAATCCACAAAAAAACTGCAATTAGATGGATATTTGTTAATAATAAATAAATTAGCTGTAATTAAAAAAAATGAATTAAATTTAAAAAATAAAATGTTTTTAATAGTTACTTCAAATATTTCAATCGCCTTTGGAATCATCCTCATAAGTAAATAGAGGTATTTAAAAAATTAACCTTTTATTTATAAAAATTTGGTTCAATTTGCTATTTCAAAAACTTTTGTAGTTTTAGATAAATTTCCTTTGCCCATCTCCATGGATAAAAAGAAAATCTTTCTATTAAGAATTCTGGCTCAAACTCCAAAATTAATATCATTTACAAATATATTAGGTTAGTAAAAATTACTTCATTAAGAGGCTGTAATTATTTTATTCTTGGGGGAAAAATAGTTAGTCAGCAATGCAAACAAATTTGTCAACTATAACTTTTATTAAGCAAATGTACTCAAATTCTTTTATTGACTACAAAACTAAGGTAAAAAATTTCACTTTGGCCACTTCGTTGCCTTGGATCAGAACTACTAGTCCAAAATTTTCAATTTTTTGAAATTCCATGTAAATATTCTTTGGGTGCACATGTCTATTGAGTGCAGAACTATTCTAAGACCAATATTCAACAAAGAAGCTATTTTTCTAAAAATAAAAAAAAAAATACTAATTTCCTTCGTGCAGAAGTAGCCTAATTGAGTTCTCCCGGAAAATCTGAGTTTTTAGACTAAGCATAATTCTGATCATAGCCAACGAATTTAGGTGACTAAAAAAAATTAATGTAAGTTTTTCAAATATAAATCATATTAATTAATTACACTTGAGATTACAAATTTTCAAGAAAAACTGTTTCAACAAAATATTTCTGCGGAATATGAAGGAGCAAAAGGGTTTGTGTTGACATTACGAAAAAAATTGAGGTTAGATAAATTATCCTGCAATTTACTTCGTTATAAAATTAAATTGTGATAGAAAAAGTCATATCAATTTAAACTGATAATATACGAATCTTTCTTCAAATAAAGCATTCAAAAATAACAATTACAACGAAGGAAAATTAGTTTTAAAAATATTTAAAAAAAAAAAAAACATTAGTTGTACGTCTTTACTTTGTTGATCCTAACCCACATTTATTGTTATAAACAATAAGGGTAAAAATAACCTTAACATTAACGAGAATCAAGGTCGATAACATGAAGTCGACACACTGAATAACGTTACGACAAAATTTCATTCACATGGACTGTGACGTAAATATATAAATAAAACAGTACGGATATTTATTACTGTTACTATTACTACTACTGTTGTTATTATTAGTGCTATAGCACCGACAAATTCTTTTTCACGTTTGCATTCATGCAAGACGCAGGCGCAACAACAGGAGACAAATCGCATTTAAATATACAATATAAACTTATTGAAGTTCTCGTAGAAAGGGATGGACTGAAATGCACACTTACAACAAACTAAAGAACGCCCCAACACCAACAATGTTCCCTTGATACACCGAAAAGCTCCAAATACGCTAGTAATCCGTAGTACCGCAATACAGTTCAAAATAATTCGTAAAATTAAACTTCGAATACAAGAAAGCTATTGAATATCATAATATACACAGCAAAGCTACAGCGTGGAACGGAAAGTCCGAGTCAATATTACGGGTCCCGTTATCCGAACCAAACTGTGTGGGGAGGCAGCAGGCAGGGCCCGGCCCCCACTAAAATAGGGGGAACTAAGGAGGGGGGAACTGACGTCAAAAAAATGCTGGTACAGCCATCCTCAAAATACTCCCTGCATCTCGTTCGCCCCTATTCTTAAATCTTGTCTACCCCTCTCCGACACTACGCTGATGTTCCGGGTTTTTAAAGTTTATTTTTTGTTGTTTATAAGGCAAGCTTTCAACCAAATATTTTACAACCCACTAGCTTAAGCTACTGAACGCGTTTCATTTTTAAATTATAATAATTTACTGACTAATGAATTTTTTGAATCACCCATATATTAATATTTTCGCTCCCATATGTAACAGTCTTATCACTTTTATTTCATATCGAATCTACAATGAAATAATAAAGAGGTTGTTTCATTTAGTTATTAATATATACATTATTATAACGGACGAAAAATGGAAACATTGAATAGAGTAATTTCCCATACCTAAACACAAACTATATTACCATAACTGGAAGTGAAAAATAGTAAAAAAGTATAAAATAAAGTGTAATGGAATTGTATTACTGTGCAAAAACTCATAAAATTCAAAAACAATTAAGGTAGCACACCATAGTTGTTTCTAATTTTCATGTTCGTAATCCTGTGATATTTGTTATTCAAGATATGTTATTTCCTATGGAAAATGTCGGCGCAGAAAATTAGTCGAAAGTAATTGTTTACAATTGCTAAGGATAAATGAAGTAACTTACATCAATTCTGTAAATATTATTTCTTGTGTACTTTGATCGCTGCTCTTCCAAAGAACATTTTTGTAACTATAAGAAACGTTTATTTACTAATAATAATAATAAAAGATTTAGTTAAATATTTATTTTCTAATATATATATATATATTTTATTTTTAACATCATTATCAAAATATTTTAATTGGGGAAAAGTTTTGATGTAATTGAAATGATAAAATTTTCTATTTTGAAAAAAACGGGTGATTTTTGTTTGTCACAAACTATAAATCCTCATTTTGTTATATATGGAATCGATGACGTTATTATTTCTAGTTCTAAATAAAATACCTAGAATCCCGGGTTCGAATCCCGGTCAGGCTTGGCATTTTTCATACACGCTACAATTCATTCATTTCATCCCTCTGAAGATATACTTAATTGTGGTTCCGGAGGTTAAAAAAAAATAAATAAATAAAAAAATAAAATACCTAAGCCGGCCTCCGTTGCGCGAATGTTAACGTCTCGGCCTTTTATCCGGAGGTCACGGGTTCGAATCCTGGTCAGGCAGAACTTTTTCACACATGCTACAAATCATTCATCTGATCTGAGGTTATACCTAACGGTGGTTCCGGAAGTAAAAAAAATTAATTACCTAAAGACGGCCTGGTTATTCTTTTTATTAAAGAAAGTTGAGGTTGTGTTATATTTATCGTTAAATTCAAAGCGAATTTTACAAAACTAATTTTAGTTTTACAAGAATTTTTTATAAATCAAATAATTTAATGAAGCTGAAAATAGGTTAGATACCTTTATATTATATACATATTAAGAAGCAGGTTTAAATTTTTTTTTAGGTTTTGGTATATTTTTTTTTTTTTTTTTTTTTTCTTGTTTCACCTCTGGAATCACCGTTAGGTTATATCTTTTGGTTTTGGTATAGATTTAACAAAAAGCGACATAATATTGTTTTAATATTAATTTGGATTCTACCTCGATAGAGTTCCTATATTTCGGTAATCCTCTGTCTTCATTACTATTCATAATATTTATGCCTTTGAATTTGAGATTTTATCGAATTTCTTTACTTTAAAATTATAAAAATAAAATTTCAAGATAGGAGGAGATTTTTTTCAGTCACTTTACTCGTATTTCCAATAGTATCTTGACTTTTTCATGAACGAAAAACTGATAGCATGTTTTTTGTTGGTTTTTTTAATTTGCTAACTTTTTTAATCGAATAAATTATTGTTGAAGTCCAACTTTGTTCGAGGTTGAGGTGAGGTACAACCTCAAATCTTCCCCATCAGGCTTCAGTTTTTCACACCTTTATGTCATTAACTCTCCTGCATCTCAAACTACCACACTGAATCTAACTACTGCGGTTTAAGCAATTACTGAAACATTGAGCAAACTAGAAGCCGTCACTATAACTTGTACAGTAATTCAAAATTTAATAAAAATATTTTTTTAACTCAGATGAACTAAAAACGTCGAGAATAGGCTGCTGTAATAACAGCCAGTAAAATATAATGATTCTTCCAAATAATTAAAAATGGTTAAAATTTTTATTCGAAGCGTTTTCAGCTACATTTTATCTCGATCAAAATTCCTTAGAAGGATGAACTTGACTGAAAATAAATATCTCAAGTGATTTTTTTTGGTGAAAATAAAAAATTTTATGGGAAAACTTAGGGTAAAAAATATACATATCTCCACATTCCGGGAGCCTTGCCTCGTGCTCATATCTCGATATTAATTGCTTTGCATCTTTCTGATTTCTCCTTTCCTTATTTTTATACTCGCCTTTGTATTTCTTTAGCAGCTTTTTTTCATAAGAGTAGCCTTTTTTGCAGGTCTATCAATGTTTTGGGTAAAAATGAACTAAAAGATATGTGTATATATATATACACTCGTATTTATCCCGTTGAGAGCCCCAAAGAATTTGTTTTTGTTTAAAATAATATTATTTTAATAATAATATTATTATTATAGCTTTCATAAGTTAATTAGATCTTATTTTTCTGTTTATTACTACTAGCACACAAATGAAAACTAATATCGTAATTTTATTATTTAATTCGACTGACAAATGAATAACAGTTCTATCTTATTGAATTGTTTTCTACTTTTAACAGATAATTTGACTGCATATTTATTCTTGTCCAACGTGATATAATAATTTCATTTTATATTAAATATTTTTAAATACCGGCACAACAGTTAGAGGATAAAGCATAAACTTAAACAGCAAGACTGTATGCAAGTTTGCATCCATCGTAGCTGAAAATTATCATTTTTTTTTTTTTAAGAAGAAATTCATCTTAAAAAAAGAAGATTTTCTGAACCGATACCACTTTAAAAATAATTTCAACATATAATGACCAACATAAATCAATTCATGACAGAAAATTAAGCTACGCAACAATGAAGACCTAATTAATAAAATTTACTAGTTAAAAAACTAGTTAAAGCACTAAGCAGCAGCTAGAACTTAATTTGTATTACTAGAGATATTAAAAAAGTTAATTATTCATACTTTATGCTAAGCATAAAGTCATTTTATTATCATTTATTGTATTAAGTCATAATGGTATTTTTTTTTTTTAAGCCTCAGAATTAAGTCCTTAAATATTTCTTCATCGGGCATAAATTTAATTTGCGCTTAACAAAGGGACTGACTTGTTATTTTCTTTTATTTTTGTCATTTTTATTTATCTATATTTTTTTTATTTTGTAACTTCATTTTTTAACTCGGTTTATTAATTAAATTTTAATTGGTTATTAATTAAATTTAACTCGGTTTATAAATTAATAATTTTTCACACTTAATATTTCGCTTCATATGTCAAGAACATGCGTTATAAAACTCAATTATCTTTTGTACTTTTTATTTTTAATCCATTATCATAATAAAAAATTAAAATACATCGTTTTAAAACTCGTATTAACGTCTTTGCTAATCTTTACAGACAGTATTAATAATTGCACTAATTAGTCTTAAACTGCCGGTTCCCGTGGCGCGAGTGGTAGGATCTCGACCCTTCATTTGAAGGTCCCGGATTCGATTCCGGTCAGGCATGGTATTTTCACATACTAAAGAAATTGCTATATCATCTCATCCTATAAAGCTAGACCTAATAGCGGTCCCGAAAAAAAATTAGTTTTCAACTAAATAAAATCAAAGCTATTTTTATAATAGTTAATAGTAATCCAGACACGATTAATATTAATTAATAAAAACATTTAATGTAAAACAAAAAAAAAACGGTTGAACACAGTTATTAGGAAATGCTCACGTTTAAATTTTTTCTGGAAGGTTCGACGTTATAAATGTATTATTGAATTATTTGTTTCGCGAAGATTCTACAACAGTAGAAGCTGAATGTACCCCCAGTGTACATAAGCTCCGTCGGTTTCCAGGAACAACATATTTTCTCCAACACTTCCACAATATTCTCAGACTCTCACCTTCGACTCAAAACAGTCCTGGTCATCAGGGGCAGGAGGCAGTAAGGATATCCGGGGCCATCCAAAAGTCGTCCACCTGCAAAACACCATCATTGTTCCTGACAGTTTTCGATCGGCGGCTATCAGGAGTATGAATTCGGCTGATACAGGTAATTATCCTTTTTTATTATTACCAAAAAGTGAATTTCACAGATATAATTTCATATTCGATGAAATTATATCCTGGAAACACAATCCTGGGAACAGGATTGATTATCTGCAATAGCTTCTTTATTCATTTTTTCTAAATCTTAAAGTTAGGATTTTTATAATTTTCTGATTTTAAAAATATTAATTATCATAATTTGATTTGTTTTCTATTCAAAATCTAGCTCCTTTTATTTATAATTTTTTATTATTATTTTTATTCAATAAACTAATATTTTATTACTTTATATAATTAGCACAACAGTTTCATTTTTTTAATTAAAATTTTATCTCGATTCCCACCATATTTATCAATGTAATGGTATATGAAATTTAATTATAATAATAATAAATAATATTAATAAAAAATTTAATATATATATATAACTTCCCGGAAATTTATTGTCTTCGTAAGGGGATTGTTGACGAAATAAAAACTCCCACTTAAAGACACTAAAATCAAGTGCAGCCTAAATAAAAATAGCTAAAACAAGTTGATCAGTGTAAAAAAAATTTAGATAATGTTAAATGAACTAACAAAATAAATCTTTTGTATAAAGACTATCAATTTATTTATTTTTCTTTAAAAAAAAAAGAAAAACTTCAATACATGCACTTTTAAATTTTTAGTAACAAATAGAATTAGTTATAAGGTACAGCTAATTTACGGTATGTACCTTGCACAGATACATTGCTGTTTAAAAATACCTATCAGACAAGTTTGCTTACAGCATTTTACTTAAAAATGTATTCTTCGGTGAGTATTATTAATCCACTTATCGTGTTTAAATCATAAGTATAATTTTTTTTTATCAATAAAAGGTTTTTTTTTAATTCTTCTAACGCTAGCAGCGAATTTTGGTAATTTGTAAGAATGAAATTTTTCCGGCCTCCGTGGCGTGAGTGGTAGCGTCTTCGCCTTTCATCCGGAAGTCCTGGGTTCGAGTTCCAGTCAGGCATGGCATTTTTACTTCCTTGTTTCATATTTCATACGCTACAAATTTTCGATCGGCTAAATGATTATAGCAGTTGATCCCCACACATTTCATTAAAAAAAAAAAAAACTAATCTGGATGTCACATTACTTCCTTACCCTAATAAATATATTTAAATTAAAAAAAAAATAAAGTTAAAAAAAAAGAAAAAGAACTGACGTCGGATTTTCACCGATGTGCCCTCTGCATATAAGATCCAATTATTTAATTAATTAAAATTTTATTGGGCTGCAACTCTGGAACAAATGAATATGTCGTTGAAAAGCTCTCAATGAGCTCTTATTACTGTAGTTAAGAAAGAGTCCAAAATCCAAATTTTTTTGGATTTTAGACGTATTCACGACAAATAAAATATCAGAATTTTTTTTTTTAACCTCCGGAATCACCATTAGGTATTACATCAGAGGATAAGATGAATGATTTATAGCGTGTGTGAATATGCCATGCCTGATCGGGTTTCGTAACCGGGACCTCCGGATGAAAGGTCGAGACGTTACAATTTCAACCAAATTTCGCCCAATTTCAGCCGTTGTGAGATGACATTTTTTAACTTGTAATAAATGATAAACCTGACTGGAATACGAACCAACGATCTACGAGATGACAAGTAAAGACGATACCGCTCCGCCTTGCAGGTCGGCAAGCATTAGCGTTAATTATATTAACGGATTATTCTGTTTAAATCTTAAACAAAATTTATGGTGATTTAAATTACGTAGTTTAATATGACTAATTTTGAAAAACCATTTATAAAACTTCTTACTTTAGTGATTTAATAGAAACAGTAAAATATATTTATAATTCTCTTTATACGTCAGATTTTAATAAATAAAAATTATAGTTTTATTCTGGCAGATAGAATGAATCGATTCAAACTTCTAGAATATGTATTTAGATCTAAATAATTACATTAGGAAAATCATTTTTTCTTTAAGTGATATAATTGTTTATTTATTAAATATAAAACAGTGCAGTTCATTACTTTGAATGCGTTCAATGTATAAAAATGTACAGTGTATTAATTCAGGAGGAAATGTATAGTCCCTGCAGGTGACTTTTGTTTTACCCAAAAAACAATTTAAAAAAATGCTACTATGTATAAACACACTACTTTTATTCTACAGAGATATTGCATGAGATGAAGATTTTTCACTGACAGGGAACTCTTTATCACAATAGTAGTAATGTCGTAAATTCTTAAACACCGTAATGAAATGTAATCTCCAACTGTTACAGACAGTTAGAGGCGCCAGCCTCCGTGGCGGAATGGTAGCGTCTCGGCCTTTCATCCGGAGGTCCCGGGTTCGAATCCCGGTCAGGCATGGCATT